>CM035424.1:157760853-157820853 GCA_020310875.1 Ceratopteris richardii
CAATCACTCAATAAAGCAATCGTACGTGATCATAATTGGGAAATGTTGTCTCCGTCCGAATTAGTTTCCCGCTGCCATTGTTGAGTTTAATTTATGAAAAGCATGATATTAAAAAAGATATATCACGTTGTGCGGATCGAGGATTAAACCTTAGTCGATGATGTGAGAGGACAACGTCCTAACCAATGCGCCCACGCTTTTGGATGTAGAAGGACTCTTAAGAAGATTTTAATACGCTAAGCGTGCGCGTCTTCTTGTAGAGGAACTAGGTCCCAACTCTACATATGTTGTTATACCTTAAAAATTTGACCAATAGAAGAATATTGTTTGACCAATAGGATATTGATTCCAACAATCCCCCCTGCAATGTCATATTAGTACAACCTGGACTGGATATGCAAACTATCAAAGCTGCATCCATTTGTAAACTATCACAATTTGCAAATTGTCACAAGCTTCAAGCTTGTACTCCTGCACTTAAGAACTTGTTCTTCAAAAGTCTTCTTCGAAACTGAATTTGACTTTTCTTCAAAAATCTGAACTTGTTGAATATGAATCATAATACTTGAGAAAATATGCAAACTAGATATCCAATAGTGAACACATCAAGCAATCACTCCTTGATAAAATTGTAGCATGAACTGACTCTGCACCTGCTATCTCCTGTTTTCAAAAACTTGAAAACATACACTAGGATCCACATATTTGCATTTACCTTCCAAAAAGGTTTCTCAACGTACTTCTGCTGTGTCATGTAAATACACTAAACAAAATCAGGAACTAAATCCTGGAACCTGTGACTAACAACTCACAACTTAGTGTATTATGAACACTGTTGGTTCATCTCTGACTAAACTCAAGTCAAATCAACTCAACTCAATATGAGTCAAAAAATCTATGATTTCATCATGTCTTCATCCTTTAAATCCTTCATACCTCTTTCCTTCAGAACTTGGTATAAACATATATGTGCGCACTGCTGAAATATACCTTTCTGAAATATCAAGCTTCTCTTCAATAGAACTCTAGAACCTTCTCCTGAACAAGAACATCCTAACAGGAACTTTCTCCAGCCATTCTTTTTCTTCCTTCTTCTTACAAAGCTGGAACATAAAGAGAACCTGACAAAGGAAATATAGGGATACGTGAAATAGGAATACCTGTAAGTATGAATCTTCATTCTTTCACATATGGCTGAAAAAAAGTCTTCATGTTTCATCACCCCCCAGGATGAGTTAACACTAGTATCCAGTATTCTTCAAATATATCAGACTTTATGAAATTTGGAACGTCTTCCTTCATAAATCTGATGTTCAGTGATCAATACCTGTATCTGGAACAAAAATTCGAATCCTTTTTATTAGCATTGATCAGATGCCAATAGCTTTCCATGTCATTCCTCAGCTTTCCAAAATCTAGAATAAGGTTAGCTGATCCTAACATAACAAAACCTTGCTGAAAGCTTTATAGGATTCATAACCTTCAGTAACATAACAAGTATCTTCTATCTCTCTGCAACACAAATCTGATAGAACCTGAATCTTTGACTTACTTCTTTCAATGTTTAAGAATCTTCTCAAATAAAGGATAGACAACTGAATCATAAATACTCAAGATCATACAAGATCAATGATCTCTCTTGTGTAGAATCTGCTCTTATCAAACCTTCATGTCTGAATGTTTGATTTGCTACCTGAATGTCTCCAAGTGTCCATGCTTCTTATAAAGTTGTAAAAACGTCTCTTCAAACAAATCCTTCCCAAGATTTTGTAATTCCTACTTGAAACATAAGTGGAAAAACTTCTCACCTTGAGAACTCCAAAAGCTGCAAGTTGATACTTCATAACTTTTCATATTTTACCCGGGTGAAATGTGATAGTACCTGCTTGACTTTCTTTTGGCTAACTCCACTTCTTAATCAAGTAAAAGGATCTGATGGAACACCTTTTTGAATACAAACATGTATCCAAAAAACTAGACAATCATAAAAAGTAGATTCTTCAACTAACTTGTACATCAACAAGATTCTGATTTTTCTGAAGTTTCTGAAAATAGAGAATATGAGGTAACCTTTTCCAAACATAAAACCTCAACCCAAGTCTTCAACATCTGCTACAAAAAACTCTTTTGCCTTAAGAATTAGATAAAGAAGAAATATACTTCTCTGCAACTTGTCATATACTAAGTAGCTTTGTATTGACACTCCAAGAATTCTTTGAGGGAACATATAAGCTGCCTGCTTAAAAGCTTCAACATAACTCATACACATATGAGTCAAAACATATATCTGCTACTTTTCTTTCTCTCAATGCAATTCTTTGTCAAATCTACTAAACCATGACCAAGTGTAATGCAAAACAAGAAACTGCTTCTTCTTTAAACAAGATGTTCTCGTAGACTTGTCTTTGGATGTAGAGGATAAAATAGGAAAAGTATATGGAAAATATATGAGAAAAGGAAGCCTTACTTTTCTTTTGGAAATGATGGACTTTCTTCTTCTGCATCTTTTTTCCACCTGATGATGTCAACATCTTCAAACTTCTCTTCCATACCTTTTGTTCTCTTCATCTTGAAGTAGCAAACACTCTTGACCTCTTCAAATGAACTTTTCTCTTCCTCTAATGCTAAGAGTAAGAGATAAAACAAACATGGTATACAAATGGAAGTGAATATAGAATCATGTTTTATCATCTCCTCATATCTCTGAATCAAAATGCTGCTTCAAATGTCTGAAACGACTAAATTCACCAATCTTTTGTCTTAATGATGAATTACCCTTCTAGAGTTACCTTCTCTAGATATATTTGTACCTTGATATCCAACCAACTTACAACAGAAAACTGGCTGAAAACAAAAAACTCATCCCATCTTCAAAT
The DNA here is from genome assembly GCA_020310875.1 of Ceratopteris richardii. Classification (NCBI taxonomy): domain Eukaryota; kingdom Viridiplantae; phylum Streptophyta; class Polypodiopsida; order Polypodiales; family Pteridaceae; genus Ceratopteris; species Ceratopteris richardii. The sequence goes on from CM035424.1 coordinate 157,763,730, forward strand.
TTGTCTTCTTAGATAAGCTTTCTTGCCATGAAAGAGATCTCTCAAAACTCTCTAGAAAAACCTCTAGATACCTGTTTTGATGTAGCCTTTAACTTTCAAAAGATGAAAGTGTATAAAAGCACTCCTTGAAATTCTTCAAATCTTTTCATAACTACTCTTCTAAGACATGACCTGCAAATGATAATCTGATAGTAGAAAGTGATACATGTGATTTGATGTTGATCTGATTTCTTCATCTTCTCTAAACCATTGTTCTTCCTTGAATTTGAAGTAGTCTTCTCTTCATCAAGTCTGGGTCTTCAAACAATACTTTTGTAAAGTATTTGCATACTCTTCCAAAAATATTCGGCTGCTAACAGATCATCAACTTCATACTCCACACTGATGAATACACATGTAACTAAATTTTCTAATTCTCAAATCTCTACTCATCTAGATTAAGTGTGTATGTCAAATGTCAAATGTTAGAAGATGCTTTTAAATCATATGTTGTAAATTTGGAATTCTGGGAACCTGAGATATGAATGAGCCTTAATGCATTGATGCCAAAGACCTAAAGTTCTGTAACCAAACCCTTAGTGCTCTGATACCAAATGTTGGAAGTGAGGTAGGCCCTTAGGCTCATGTCACAGGTCCATGGTTCCATAGTTCCACTCATGTACAACATTAATTCCAGCAATCTTCCATATTGAAAAAACATGAACATACCACAACTTAATCATACAGATGATGAGACAAAGATAGAGAAAGAATAGACCACATGTGTAAGGTGTTATGTAAGCCATCCCTTACTCATAGTATTATATATACCAATGTTCAATGTACAATGTGGGAGCAAAACTCTCAACCACTCTATGTTATGAGAAATAGATGAATGAGTGAATGTACAATTGTAACAAACATATTCAGATGTATGGGCAGTAATCTGAATATACATGAGATGTGTGACCTTATAGGTTATAGAAGAGTGAATGTGAGTGACTGAAAGAGGAAGGATCAGTGTGAAACTGATAATCAACAAACCCTCATCTAAACTTAGGCTATGGAAGACCCTAAGTCAGATACGTGTGTGAAAAGATCACATACTTATAAAATAGCATAAGATGCTAACAAGTTTGCTGCTAGAAATCCTCAAACTCATGTGAACACACCTTCTTAAACACCTCATCAAAATATGCATAAAGCATATACGTACTGTTTCTCTTGTACCTATGCTAAATAGGACTCCTCCTGATATGAACGCCACAGCCTCCATAAAATTCAAGTAGTACCTGTGTGCATAAAGAGAATATGTACCTGAATACTTAACATAAGATGTAAATCTTACATCCAATGTCTTTGAAGTAGCCCGACATCTTCTTGTAGAAGACAATCTTCAACCTGATATCTTCCTGTGGAAGACAATCTTCAAATACATCATGTAGATGGCCGATCCTCACCATTAAGCTACTAATGACCAAGTCTTCTTGCCATGAACAAGAGATAACCTCCTCTCCATGTGCTAGAGTGTGAGCACACCCTTCATCTTCTCCAAGAAGAATCATTAAGAAGAACTCCATAGCTGCTCCTCAACATGCTTCAAGTTCGCACCATGACTGCCCCATGTGGTAGAAGAAACACCACCTCTATTGAGATCCAAGCTCCAAGCTTGTGTTGAATACTAGGTGAAGGATATCTTGAAGTGACCCCATGCACTTCTTATATAGTAGTTTGTTATCCTATGAAAAGCAATAATAAAGCAATCGCTCAATAAAGCAATCGTACCTGATCGTAATCGGGAAACGCTGTCTCCTTCCAAATTCATTGCCCGCTGCCGTTGAGTTTAATTTATGAAAAGCATGATATTGAAAAAGATATATCACGTTGCGCCGATCGCGGATTGAACCTTAGTCAATGATGTGAGAGGACAACGTCCTAACCAATGCGCCAACGCTTTTGGATGTAGAAGGACTCTTAAGAAAACTTTAATACCCTAAGCGCGCACGTCTTCTTGTAGAGGAACTAGGTCCCAACTCTACATATGTTGTTATACCTTAAAAATTTTACCAATAGAAGAATATTGTTTGACCAATAGGATATTGATTCCAACAATATATATATATATATATATATATATATATATATATATATATATATATATATATATATATATATATATATATATATATATATATATATATATATATATATATATATATATATATATGCAAACAAAGATACATACATATATATATATATATATATATATATATATATATATATATATATATATATATATATATATATATACATATATATATATATACATATATATATATATATATATATATATATATATACATGCATACATACATACATGTACACATATATGCATAGAAACATGTATGCATGCATACATAAATACATGCATGCATACATACATCTATACAAGCATACAATGTGCAAGATGGGTCCTCCAAGTAATGCACACTTAATGCATACACACAACGTACTAGCATATAACTACCATCGAGTTTGCATGCATGAACTATATTCTGAGCATATTGTGTACACACATCTCTCTCTCTCTATCTCTCTCTCTATCTCTCTCTCTTTCTCTAAACACACCTCTCTCCTTCTTTATCTCCACTTTTTCATTTTGTAAGTGATAAGAAATTCAATTAGAAATAGCCTTAGCAAGGATCTTGCAATTGATTTAGAACATCCTAATTGGATGCCAATTTTCATTCTTGTTTTTATGGCCTTTTTTGTGAATAATCTTGAATAAGAATCTTTCAGCACCTAACATAATGGACTAGTCCCCATGTGCTTGAAGGTCTTTAAAAACTCATTGGTGAGGCCATCGAGCCAAAATGGGGGCTTCAACAAGAGGCTTCAGTTTTTGTGGAATTTTGTAGGTTTTGACTCTAGAGATGGTTGCCATGCAATCATGTATGAGGAGAAAGAGGTGTGGAAACTTCCAAAAGGAGGGTAAAGTGATTGACAATCAATGTACCATTTTCTTCATCCATCTCGCACTCACCCCCATTGATATCCATCATGAAAGGGATCAATTCCTTGGATTGTTTCTTTTTGAGGAGGTTGAAAATCTCTTTAGTAGGTTTGTCTGCCTTTCCCACCCACCAATGTTTAAAGTACCCCTCTAGATTCTCTCTTTGAATTTATTCTTTATAACTCAGCATTCTTTGGATTTTTTAGAGCCCCGTATGGTATTGAGAGTGGCCTTTTTTTTTACTTCTTCCTCAAGCTGCCTAAGCCTTCGATAAAGCGTTTTCCTCCTGGCTCAATGAATGTTTTAAAGTTTCTTCTAAATTTTGACCAAGATTTGTTGAGAGTTCATGGCCAGCATCCTCCATCACCTTGTCGATGAGGAGCAGGTGGTGAACGCCCAATTCCAAGCAACAATAATCTCATGCTAGACTGAGGGGAATGAAAATGTTGTCAGAATGACATGAAACCAAGGGGCTTCCTTGAGATTTAGGACCAACTTGAAGGTGAGCACATTTGGGTAGTGATCAAAGTCAACAAGGTCTACACATTGAGAAAGGGAAGGGGGGCCCACTTATTCATGATATTCCACGTAATATAGCTCTTCTCAAGTCTAGCTTTTTCCAAGTCAAGTCTACACTAGAGGTTTGAACAAGAGAAACCAGCCTCCTCTTTGATCTCCACTAGATCTAGATGGAGCTTGACTTGGTCCTAGATATTCTTCTCATGACCGTCAATCACCTGTTCTCTATTCGGCCATCTATTAGAAAGAACTCCTACCACATAAAATTCCCCACAAAGAATGCGGTTGAGGGGTAAAGATCCCAATGATTGCCAAGTAGCAACTCTTTCCAAAGTGATATTGGGAGCATACATGGATACTATGGTGAACTAAAGAGGACCGCTCTTTAAGGGACTATCAACGCATGCTAGTGTATGCTATGCTACCATGTGTCAACAATGTAACTACATGTGCTCCAACCATCCTAGTTAACTAGATTTAGAGTCTTCAAAAAGGTTGGACCTCTCTCTCTATATCTCTCTTTTTCTCTTTCTTTTTTTTCTCTTTCTCTCATTTTCTATCCCTCTCATATACTCTTTCTCTCTCTCTTTCTCTCTCTTTCTCTCTCTCTCTCTCTCTCTCTCTCTCTCTCTCTCTCTCTCTCTCTCTCTCTCTCTCTCTCTCTCTCTCTCTCTCTCTCTCTCTCTCTCTCTCTCTCTCTCTCTCTCTCTCTCTCTCTCTCTCTCTCTCTCTCTCTCTCTCTCTCTCTCTCTCTCTCTCTCTCTCTCTCTCTCTCTCTCTCTCTCTCTCTCTCTCTCTCTCTCTCTCTCTCTCTCTCTCTCTCTCTCTCTCTCTCTCTCTCTCTCTCTCTCTCTCTCTCTCTCTCTCTCTCTCTCTCTCTCTCTCTCTCTCTCTCTCTCTCTCTCTCTCTCTCTCTCTCTCTCTCTCTCTCTCTCTCTCTCTCTCTCTCTCTCTCTCTCTCTCTCTCTCTCTCTCTCTCTCTCTCTCTCTCTCTCTCTCTCCCTCTCCCTCTCCCTCTCCCTCTCCCTCTCCCTCTCCCTCTCCCTCTCCCTCTCCCTCTCCCTCTCCCTCTCCCTCTCCCTCTCCCTCTCCCTCTCCCTCTCCCTCTCCCTCTCCCTCTCCCTCTCCCTCTCCCTCTCCCTCTCCCTCTCCCTCTCCCTCTCCCTCTCCCTCTCCCTCTCCCTCTCCCTCTCCCTCTCCCTCTCCCTCTCCCTCTCCCTCTCCCTCTCCCTCTCCCTCTCCCTCTCCCTCTCCCTCTCCCTCTCCCTCTCCCTCTCCCTCTCCCTCTCCCTCTCCCTCTCCCTCTCCCTCTCCCTCTCCCTCTCCCTCTCCCTCTCCCTCTCCTCTCTCTCTCTCTCTCTCTCTCTCTCTCTCTCTCTCTCTCTCTCTCTCTCTCTCTCTCTCTCTCTCTCTCTCTCTCATTGTCTATCATTCTCCCATAGTTGCTCTCTCTATAAGATCAAATTTTAGTTTTTCTTTTTTGAAAATGCATGAGCATTTGATAAGCAACAATGGTTTGTTGTTACTCAAAAATTTCAAGCATCCTTAGATCTCTCACATGGGATTTTCAGAAAAGCAAGTTCAACTGATATGCAACTAAGAGACCATCACTTCAACAAAGAAATTGTGTTTTTCTCATAAGACACCCACCTTAGTAACATGAATCTTTCATTTGTAGGATGTATTCTTCATCACTTATCTGGTATGTTCCTCTTTTAATAGAAAATATGTACATTAAACATGTGCCTCGTACATAGGAATGAGGAGCTTATTTAATATTCTTGAAACATCTTCATGCCTTCATATGGTAACTTCTTTTCTTGAAATATCTTCAAATATGTGTATCGTAGCTTAATCTTCTAAAATTTTCATTGGCATTCAAAAAGTGACAAACAATCTCTAGATTTATTAGAGGTTATCAATTTTCAAGATAGAATGGGGCCTTTTGGTTATCTTCGAGAAGATTTTTTTTTTATGTTGATTACCATTTAGCAAGATAGACTTATGAGAACTCGTTGCAAAGTGTGTATATTCCATAGGGGTTCATTGTTTGTCAATTTTTAATAGGAGCTCGAGTGACACCACATCAAATTTATGCTAGATTGAAACAATAAAACTTTCAAATATATCTTTTCCATGCATCCATGAATATATCCACATTAAAATTTTCATATTTATGAACAATGTGGACTACACCCGTAGTAAAGCTTTCACAATTGTATAAAATGTGCATTTCCCAATCCTTTTGTTAGAATAGATCTAGAGGACAAAGAATAAAGATCTCCTTAGCATGATATCCATATTTTTTTATAGTTTTGTAGCCTCCAAGAATGTTATTTCAAAGAATAATCTTACTCCAAAGACTTACCAAGTTGTAACAATGTGAAATTTATGAAGATGGAATATCATATTATCATCTAATAATATTATCATATTATTATTTGAAGGCTATGAAAATAAAGAGAACACATCGATGTAATTCTTTGGAGCGTTGTCATCAAGGTCCACTTAATGTTGCCCTTGGTCAAATTCCAAAGATTTGATGCTAAAAAGCTCTTGCAAAACAAAAGAGAAGAGAAATTAGAAAAGGGAAAACACAAAGAAAGAGAAAGGGTGCTACAGTATGTGCAATTCTTACCAAAATTTCAAATCTAGAGAAACAGAGATGTAGAGAAAGAGAGAGAGAAAGAGAGAAAGAGATAGAAAGAGAGAGATGTGTGTACACAATAGGTTCAGAATGTAGTTCGCATGCGCAAACTCGACAGTAGCAAACTTTGGTTCAAAATGCAAGCAGATGTCGAATTTTTGCTCTCGGGCCCGGTTAAAAGTTGCCTCGGTATAAGCGTGGGTATGAGCGTCGGTATAAGCATCGGTATGAGCCTCGGTATAAGCATCGATAACTTACAGTAAAGTACCGATGCCTATACCGGCGCTCATACTGGCGCCATCTATACCGACGATTAAATGACCGTCGGTATGGGCAACGTCAGTATGCCCCTCATATGTTGTAGTATGGATGCCTTTGGAAAATATCTATGAAGATCAAAGCCGTGGTATTTATTGATCAAACATGGAAGCTTTGTGAATTACCAAAAGGTAAGAAAGATATTGGTGTTATGGATCTTCAAAATCAAAAGAAAAGGAGATGGTACCATAGAAAAGTATAAAGCAAGATTAGTTGTCAAAGGTTATGCACAAAATAAAGGTATTGACAATGATGAGACTTTTGCACCTACATTTAGAATGAGAGTAGTCAGGATAGTACTTTCTTTAGCCGCATTCTTTGGTTGGAAAGTATACCAGTTAGATGTCAAAGCTTCATTCATTAATGGTGATCTCCATGAAGATGTTTATGTTAAGGAGCTAAGAAGATTTTGAAGAAAGAGGTAAAGAATAATTAGTGTGCAAGCTTATCAAAGCTTTGTACGGATGAAAGCAAGCACCAAGACCTTGGTATGAAAGGATACATGTTTATCTTCTATCTATTGGTTTTGAAAACTCAAATGCATCTGCGACTCTTTATGTTAAAGATAAAAAGAATGTTTTGATTATTATTATCATATATGTTGATGATATCATCATGATAGGTCCCAAGGATTTAGACCTTTTGTATTTTAAAGCAAAACTCAATCATACATTTCATAGAAATGATTTATGTATTTTGCATTATTATCTTGGGATTGAGCTCAAGTACAGAGATGAGTGTATCTAAATGACACAACACAAATACATTGAGAAATTATTGGAAAGTTTTGAGATGAGAGATTCCAAGCCTATGCAGACAACTAAAGGTGTTGTCAAGCAGTAGGTTTCTTTGTATATGCATGTAATATACATCCAAAAATTTTGTTTTTACTTTCTCAAGTATCCAAGTTCATGCATAGTCAGCACAAGATTCAATGGAAATCGGTTAAGAGATATTTTCAAACATTAGAAGTTTTATAGCTTATTAAACCCTGTACCATTATGACATTGAAATAGGGATCGTTGGAAACAATGTCCAATGGCCCAACATCTGAAGTTGAAACTATGTGATTCATATTCTGTAGACCCCTCCCTCAAAAAAATGGTGGGCACCTTGGTCTAGGATAATCAATCTAAAATCACCCGTATGAGTTTGATTCCCTCATTGTGCAACGGTAGATGTACAAAAAAAAAAATTGGCAAAAACGTCTATTGCTATTTTTAGAGATTGTAAATTTTTTTTTGAAGCTATTTAGTACATGTTTTCAAGGAGAACGCATTGCAATTATACTTTTAGAGAGTTCTTTTTGAAGCCTCAACACTACTATATAAGAAGAGCCAATCTATTGTTCAAATCATCTTCTCAAGGAGTTATCTCAAGTGGTCAACGCAAGGAGAAGATCTTGGATGCCCTCTTGGAGTGAGTGTTTCACACACTTGGAGTAGGTGTGCTCCACATTTGGAGGCATCTAGAGGAATTTGTGTTAGCAACAAGTCTACGTCTGTCCTTACTTGTTCATTCACTAGTTTTTGACTTAGATAATCAAAATTCGGGTTTTCTATAAAATAGTTCTAAACTCTTCATATTCTCCATATTCTCACAAACACACTCTTTGTTCCTCTTAGGCTCTCAATTTCTTGTATCTAGTCCTTACTTTTGCCTAGATTCTGATATTTTCAGTTTATATCATATTCACACATTGTAATTTGACATTACAATATAGATATAGGTGAACCTCAGAGCTTAACATTACACTTGAAGATCTTGTCTATTGTCTCTCTATCTCTCACTCATCACCTTTTGAGTCTTAAGGTGTGTATGCTAAGGTTCATGTATTGAAAGATCCTGTAAACATGTGATATATTGTTATTGTGGCCACCCCACTTCATATATATATATATATATATATATATATATATATATATATATATATATATATATATATATATATATATATATATATATATATATATATATATATATATATATATATATATATATATGTGTGTGGGTGTGTGTGAGCGTGTGTGTATGTGTATGTGTGTGCATGTGCATGTATGTACATATGTATGTATGTATGTATGCATGTACACACACACACTTTCAAATTCTTGAATTCTCCAAACAAACTCATTCACTTTGAACTTTTTGGCCAATTTCTCATGTAGTACTATATGGTTTGCATATTGCTACAATTTGTTCAACTCAAATGCTAATTCTTACTTAATCTTACAATTTACATCATTAGCTCTTCTAAAAGTCCTATTATTGAATGAATATCTCTATAACTATCTATAAAACTTCCTTGCAAATGAAGTGAATCACAATAATGCTGCTCCAATTAATGGAGAATATTATAGAAAATAAAATTTATCTTATTCAAGCCTTTGGTCAGTGTTCATGGCTAGGTATCGTTGATGTGTTTTAAATTAAGAGAAATCAGATCATTTAAAGAGTTGTTTTGTCAAGACTTGGATTTTATTTTGTGGTTTGGGTGCTGATGGAATCAATGATAAGGGTTTTCTAGAGAAAAATAGAAGTTTGTGGCTCAATAAATTGAAAATATATAATTATGAGTAAGATGAATGGATGCTATGTTCTCTATAGGCACAAAGGAGGGAACTTGTTTTGTTATAACTATAGGACATATGATCTATGTGATAAGAGATGGGAGACTTTTCAGTGTCATCTCCAATCACGTTATATGTATCCCCTATAGCTTCACCAACAAGGCTTCCACTCCTTCGTGTGAGGGAAAAACAATCTTCATTCATATTTATCATAATTATACATTCTACTCTATTGAATTATAAAATTATATTTTGGTGATAGAATTTTATTTCTATTGACAAAATGTTAGACATGGGTGTATAGAGACCATTCTTTGTGCCTATGGGACAACGCCTAAGCATAGCCAAGGCCCCTATATCAAGGGATATTGTAAGGTAAATAAGGGGTAATGAAAATGAATGTGCATGATGGCCATATCTCCACACTAGATCATTCTAGATCATTACTATTCAGGATGCAAGAAAATATTAAGGAGTGGATTAGAGTTCCTCACACATTGAATCAAGTGTTTTATAGGAGCCTTCATTTGAGAGTTTTTTAGCAAGAGATTGAGTAAGTCCCACATTTGGTATACAAAGCTTAGTAAGAAAGCGATTCCAAATCCTTATTTTGTGTGAGATTTTTCTTTGTCGAAAACCATCAGCTCACATGGTCTTCTTTGTGGGTGCACATTTGGATTTGCAGAGAAGGTAGTACATAAAAAAGAAGGATCTTTTGAGCCCTCTACAGGAGGCTTGAACCCCCCAACACCCCCCTCAACCCCCCCCCCCCCCAAAGGAGCTTAGGTGTGAACCAACAATGAACTCAATAAACAAATCCTTGTTGAGCCATTCGGTAGCCCCATAGAAGTCCATATCAGCACACATGCACTCCCATGTGTATGAACAAGTGAGGAGAGATTTCTCATTTCCTTCTCTCCTTGTTGCATTGACTTGAAGAGTTCTTGGCGGAGTTATATACCCAAAATTGGAATTATTTCATTGATGTATGGGATAACGAAGTCACTAGATCATCATTCCTGGCTTTGGCCTCTATGTGGAGCTCCATTTGAGCACTTGCATTTCAATTTTCATTCATTTGCCCTTCTCTAGGAAATTGTTTTTTGCACCTACCTTCATTATATCAAGCATAACCCTCATATAAAATTCAAACGAAGTGATTCAAAGCTCTATGGATTTCTCGCTGGGAGACGTATGAAAAAAACTTGGAAGAAACATTTTAGAATCTATAATTCTACCATATAGAGCCTTGAACTTGATTGTTCATATGCTAGGAGCATCATACAAGGTCATTTATAGAACGAGGGAAATGGATTCCAACTTGGGAATGTTTGAAGGGTAGTGTATGATTACTTCCAACCTCTATGTCTACGTCACAAATGGATTTACTCATTTAATAGATAAGTATTCTTCTAAATGATTGCATTTTTTAAGACTTATTTCTACATCAATCATCATTTAGAATAATAATTTAACTTCCATACATGCATGTATGCTTATTCATATGCTTATGAACCTTAAAATGTGAAGTATGATGGTAGCATTATCTTGTAGTAGGTGCTATAGGAAGAAAACAAGAGCATATAGTGCTCTTACGTAGAACTCAATATGTGTGCAAGCACGTGGATTCTGTAAAAGTCTTATAGTGCCCTATGATATTTTTTGTTTTGTTGATTATGTGCCTATAAGCACACTTATGGTTAAGCTCTCTGTAGACCACTTCTGCTAAATTCATATTTAAATTATCATTTGGCTATCCAAATGGTGCCAAAATTTTCAAAATATATATATGCATCATTTTTTGACTGATAAGTGGAAAGCATACTATGGCATGTTTTCTTTTTTCTTTTTCTTTCTTGCAAACGCTAAAGACTTTTAAGTTTCATAATTTTATTGTTCACATTATTAGGTGTACATAGAAGCACATAAACTTAAATACAAAAAAAAACCCACTTAAGAACATAAAAAGAAAGGACTTACAATTTCATAGATATGGAGTCAAGATCTTCATCTTCACATAGAGAAGATAAACACATGGATGGACATTCTATAGACACTATGGAGACCATGAGTACTAGAATATCACATTTAGAAAGCACCTTTCAGACTATCTTAGAGCATGTTCATGGATTTAAGAAAAAGGAAGGAATGCATGATGTTGGAGTTATAGGCATGGAGTTAGAAGCTCTATGTGAGCACTACACTCTTGAGGATTTTGGTGAGGGAATTTCAACTAGAGAGGTGAGGTGGCAACCCAAAGTCCTCAATCCACCACACTATCATGGACCTACAAGTGCACAAACTATTTATATTGTTCAATAGTGGCTCACCAAGTGGGAGCACTACTTCCACTTTTGCCAAATCAGGACAATAACCCATAGGTGGTGTTATATGATAGAGCAAGATAACAAAGATCCCATGACTTGGGAGAATATCAAAATCTTGTTCTATAATAACTTTGTGCCACCATATGAGAGGTATAGGGCACTTGGAAATTGGTTTTTCTGTAGTTAAAAAAAACACAAGTAGTTCAATAATCTGAAGGTTAATATAGAGAGGTACTTTTCAAACTACTAGATTCCATTTCAAATTCTCTCTAGGTCCATAATTTTGTATTGACATTCAGAATGAATTTTATCCTTAGTTGGAAGGAAAGGTGTCACTTTTTCCCATAGCCCATAGATATGGATCTTGTTTATAAGGATGGTCATAAAAGCATATGCTCCTAGGGCTAGAGGTCCACATGGACTAAGATGACTTGGCCCTCTTCCTATAGTGATCCTATATTGACTAGTGTGCAACCTTAAAATGAGGCTAACTAGGTGCAAATGATCAACATAGTCTTTGGAGCTAAAAGAAAAGTTTCCTCTTTCACTGAGATGGCTTACAGTAAGTCTATTCTCATTCCTCAATAGGAAGAGAGGGAAATGAAATAAGGTTGTTGCTATGTGTTAGCCCAGGAATTGGCTGGTTTTGATGCACTAATATGTTTCTGTTTGGCAGAAGAATATAATTGATTTCAGGTACTTCAAGGGTGATTAGGTGATTGATGGGAATTATCTAGGGTGCATTGTTGCCATCGAGACATGGATTTGCTCTTCCACGTTTATGAAGAAGGCCTTTTTGCAGCACATAAAGAGGCTCGACTCTCCTGTATTGTGGAACTCCCGGTCCGTCAAAATGGAAGCATGGCATGTCAAAGGACTTCCAGCTGCGGCAAAAAAGTTCGTACCAACACTTGCTACTATTCGATATGCATTCCAAAGTCTGGGGGTTGTTTAGGGAGACCTTGGAACTTCTCCCTTGTATGTGTATAAAAGTATTTTTCCGGAAGGATTTGCAGATAGAGAAGACATTATGAGAGCTCTTGGTCTCATTACTTACGCGCTATTCTTGCTGCCCCTGCTCAAGTATACGTTCATTGTCATGCGAGCAAATGATAGTGGAGAGGGAGGCTCTTTTGCTCTATACTCATTGATATGCCGCCACATAAAGATGAAAACTATTCCTAAGGAGCACCCAACAGACCATGAGCTAACCACATATTGCAGATACCATACTGATGTGAAACCCGTAGCAAACTGGATTAAAAGGTTGCTAGAAGAGAGCAACTATGGGCCAAAATTTCTTCTATTGTTAGCGCTTCTTGGCACCTACATGCTCATAGGAGATGGCATATTGAATCCTACAATTTCAATGCTTTTTTCTGTGATGGTCTTGATTAAAACAAGAACCATATCAGCAATGATTGGCTGGTGGTGATTGCCTCCGTCATCTTAGTTGTCCTCTTCAGTGTTCAGAGATTTGGTACTGGAAAAGTTGGTGGGACCTTTGCCCCCATGACTTTTCTTTGTTTTTTGCATTGGTGGTTGCAACGGCTCTGACGGGAGAAACAGAAAAGGGCATGGTCCAGAGAAAACAAATATAGCAACAGAAAAAGGGATGGAGCAAGGGGGTTGTTTGTACCCGTAGGGTGGGGACAAAAACGGGTTTCTCCTTGTTTTTTGTGTATGCACGACAACAAAAGGGGCTCTCTCTCTCTCACTTTCTGGCGGCCTCGAATCTCACATCTCTCTCTCTTCGACGGGAGTAGCAGTTCTCGGGTTGTTTTTTTGTTTTTGTGCAGGCATCGTGAGGGAGAGAGGAGACCGACAGGAGAGAAGGTGTCCCGTTGAAGCTTTGAAAGGGAAAAAAGCTCGTGCTCCTGGAGCTTCTCTACTGAGAGGGAGGCGTTAAAGGTTCTTCGATTAGCAACAGAGAAAGAATGGAGGAGGAGATCGCAGCGTTTTCAGGATAGTGTTTTTTCTGTTTCCTCAGAGAGAAGCTGGAAGAGATTATAGAAGAATGGTGCATGTAGCAAGAGGATTGAGCTGAAAACTGGAAGTGACACCTAAAGTGAAAGTATGTGACATAACATAAATGGCGCTTGCGCTGCCAATTGTTGTTGCGTTGGAAGTCAAATACATGTCATGTTAGAGAATTGCTGCTGACGAACATCTCCACTTTCAATAGAACTGGATGATGATATTTAGACGAGCTAGTGTATCCGAAGGTAACACAGCTTCCGCTCATTTCTCTTTTCTATAAAGATTTATACACAAAACAAGTTTTTGGGGTTGCTGCTCCCAATGCTCAAGGAAGAATGGATGTCGTAAGTCTTGGATGTGAAGCGCTTCCATTAAGTTGTTCTGCTAAATTTTTCGTTAGAGAAAGCAATTGCAATTTGGAATGTTAATTTTCCGATATTTTTTTCTTTCTTCGAGTTGATGAAGTTCGAAAGAAAAAGGGAAGTCTATTGATTGCTTTGGAAGTCAGAATCTCAGAAATAGTCAATGAAAAATTTGATAGGAATATGGCCTCAGAAAGCGATGTATATTTAATTCTAAAGGCAAAATACTTGTTAGAACTGAATCCATTCTAATGATAAATGATTTTAATAAACAAGTTCAGAGCTATTCACGAGTTCAGAAGGGTTTTGATTTTAATAAATTCCACAGAGAGAGCAAAAGAACGTTCTTGTTACTGGAGGATGTTATGGATGGCTTTTCTGCTAAGTTACCGCCCATAGCAGGACGTTGTCGTTAATGCAATGGAAGAACTCTGTTATACAAAAGGAAGTTACTGATTGCTTAAATTCAAGCCAAGCCACAGTATTCATTGGTTAAATCTCAAGGGATTCCTGATCTTACAAAGTTGTGTGATGTTCAAAGATTTCATTGAAGGGCATTATGCAATCATTCTACTCGCGTCCGCTACTTGACAATACTGTGATTGGATCGCATGCTTAGTGTAGGATCCTTTCACATGAATTCCTTTCTCGACCTGGAAGTAAATATGCAGAGGAATTTGTCGGAGTGCACTGTTGCTATTTGGGATTGCTATAGGCTTAGTTATCAGTCGAGGGAGGTGATTTGTTGCTCAAATGTATTTGTGCAATCATAGCTTTTCCTTCTCGATACCTGATTCCACAATTTAGTTTTTTTAGATGATTTCCTCCTGCTTTATTTGGGAAATTTGAGCGATGTTTTCTTTTTTTTCCTGTTCTTAATGCACCACATTTCAATGGTTTAAAGCTATGGTGAAAGCATATTCGATCGGTCCTTGATGCAGACATTTGTTTTATTTCCAAGCTCGAAAAGGACGACTTGAAAAGTTTTTTGTTTAACGGGCAGTTCCCTATTCTTATCTTTTCGTTATCTATGCTGATCAGGATCATCTGATCATTGATTAATGTTCAACGCTGACGCAATACTCCATCTGATGCTTTGTTATACCATAAAATGCTATTGTTCTAGAATCAAATCATAAGTGCTTATTTTGTTGGAACGAAGAAAGCCACACCTGAAAGCATGAAATCTCTGTTCTGAGTGCTCATATCCTCAGTCGAAGTAAGCACGCAAAAATGACGAATTGCTATGAACAGGTTATACATAGCGACCTCAATAGACTTTGTCAATAACTTAGATTCTTAAAGCAATCGTTGAAGATCAAAAACTGAAGTGTTGCCCATGTGAAGGAAATGTCATGAGCAGATATTTGAGGGAGATTTACAAAGCTGAAAGAAATAAAGGTGTAATTACAGAGTGAAACACAAAAAAACCAAGAGCCCACGGCAATTGGAGATGGACGGCTGAAACTTTATGTTGGAAAACAATGTTTGGGAACTGAACGATAATAATGGTTTTTCTCTTCTCAAGAACTACACGAGAGCTGAATTGAACTAAAATAGGATGAGTAGTCCTAGCGGACTTTTGTAGTTTAAGTCAAGTCGTGCGAAGATCACATTTTCTTTAGGCACCCCATGTGCTTCTCTAAACATGCAAAAAATGGGAACGACAGCATACACACACTAGAAGCCTTTGTTTTGTGGCATTGATATCATGCCATTCTCACCCTCCTTTCTCCGAACCCCGATGACAAACCTGGTGAACCTGACGTGAAAGGAGGGGGTTGAGTGAAGAAAGGGAGGTTACAGGAAGAGACCACTGGAGGTGGATATCCAATTGCGCATGCGTTTTCTCGCCTCCTCCATCAAACCTTTGGGGTGAAATTGTGGACTTAGGGGAAACCAAACTTGACCTAGTATCAGCAGAGTTGGGTAAAACATCATTGTGTATAGGCATTTTCCCTTGGACTAAGAGAGGCTATCATTTTGGTGCGTTTGCCGGGAAGCATATGAGCTAGTGCATAGCCATAAGAAGAATCCATTGTGAGATAATTGTGGGCTCTAGGTAATCCAAGTGGACCGATTGTGAGGGGTTTGAGCAAAATAAAGGCTTTCACAATCATCTTTTCCTTGGGCTAAGAGGCCAAACATTTTGGTGCGTTTGCCAAGAAGCATATGAGCTAGTGCATAGCCATAAGAAGAATCCATTGTGAGATAATTGTGGGCTCTAGGTAATCCAAGTGGACCGATTGCGAGGGGTTTGAGCAAAATAAAGGCTTTCACAATCATCTTTTCCTTGGGCTAAGAGGCCAAACACTATGGATGCTTAGGGAAACATTAGTTTAAAGATTATCCTAAAACGTAAAAGATAGTAGCTGCCATAGTTATAAACCCTACAAAGGTATAAAGTGATGCAAATGAAGACTTTGGAGATTCCCCATTTGAGATATCATCTCCCATAGTGGCCATGATGGCACTAAAGGTAGCTTCTGTTTGAGATGATGTGCTTTCTTGAGTGGCATAGAAGGGTTACTAGTAGTGAGATATCAAGCTCATTGAGATACACACACATACACTCACATGCATACATACACACAAATGCATACATACACACATGCATACACATGCATATGCATACATACATACACACATGCATACACACACATACGCAAACACACACATATGCATACACACATTGTTGGCATACAAAGCAATAAAGGAGTCATGCACAATACGGCAACAAGGCCAGATCATTTTTTCCCATAGATTATGTACAACCCAAGTGATTTTAATCACTACACAAACATTGTAAATCCCGTTTTTGGTAGATTAGACTCCATTTTGTGCAAGCCGAGGAGTCCTCGAGCTTGAGGAGTATTAGAAGTACCATCGTACCAAATTTCATAATTTTTAGACTTCGTTTGAGCCCTCAAATAAGCCCTGGAACCTAATTTTTAACTAGGCCGGACACTAGGTCTGGACAGGGCCAAAAGCTAGTCAAAAACTATAAAAAGAGCTAGAGAGCTCATTTTTGAGGTTAGATTGTAATTGAAACGAACTTGTAAGAGCTTTTGAAAGTAATCTAAAGAACTCCTTGATCCTCTCTCTTTGTCTTGCCGTGTGTGCGCGTGTGTGTGTATGTGTGTGCATGTTTGTGTGCTTCTCACTCACGCACTTGTGCCGCCACTTGCTCGAGGTCTTCATACCATCCTCACGTCTTCCCGGATTGACATTAAAGGAGGTGCTACTCATCATTGAGCTACACCAAATTTTGGCGCCGTTGCCGGGGAACGAGCTTTGAGGACGAGCGTGTGATGGTAAGACGTAGAGTTGACGCGTTGGAGTGGTAGGTATTTTCTTCACTCTCATTGAATTTCTTTTACTTTCTTCACCATCTTCATCACCATCATCATCATTCCCATCTCCCACCTCCATCTCCATCATCGCAAAAATTTCAGTTTTTGACTATATCCCCATCTCCACCTCATTTCCCTCATTTCACTTGTGAGAGAGAGCGAGAGAGCGAATTTGCATGCGCTGTTTTTGCATGTTTCTTGAGCTATTTTGCAGGTTTTTTGCTGTACCATCATCCCCAGCAGTGTGCGCAGGTACGACAGGCTCTGCACAGTTCCCGAGACGACGATCTCTGTCTATCGCGACAGACAGAAAATCTTAACATTTTGTGAATGCATGAGTAGCACTGTAACCTACACCTTGAGGGCATTCTAGATCACTAGAAGTTTTTCAAAAATTTGCGTTTTTTCTGTCTATCGCGACAGACACCGTCTATCGCGACAGACACTGTCTATCGCGACAGACACCGTTTATCGCGACAGACAGAAATCCACGATAGATAGCGTCTATCACGACAGACACCGTCTATCGCGACAGACACCGTCTATCGCGACAGACAGAAATCCACGATAGATAGCGTCTATCGCGACAGACACCGTCTATCGCGACAGACACCGTCTATCGCGACAGACAGAAATCCGCGACAGACACCGTCTATCGCGACAGACACCGTCTATCGCGACAGACAGAAATCCGCGACAGACACCGTCTATCGCGACAGACAGAAATCCGCGACAGACACCGTCTATCGCGACAGACACCGTCTATCGCGACAGACAGAAATCCGCGACAGACACCGTCTATCGCGACAGACAGCCCCCACGATAGATTGCGTCTATCGCGACAGACACCGTCTATCGCGATAGACAGGCATTTTCGGCAAAAAATTAAGGAGTGAATTTTTGGAAATTTAGGCTAAATTTTGGGCATATTTGCACTTTCATGTACTCATCTACTTACGAAGGCCTTAGAAAATGCATTAAAACCCCCGAAAGGTTCTGTTTGTCTAGTTAACCCCCTAAACCCTGAACGGTCATAACTTTTTCATACGAAATCCATTTTCTGAGCTCTAGGGCTTGTCGGAAAGCTTGTGACATATACTACACGCCCTCAACTGTTTTTTATAAGAATAACGCGTTGATTTTCAGATAGGATATTTGGAAGTTGACACACTGAGGGGTAGGAACACCAAGGGAGCTCCAGAGTAAATTTCTAACAATGCAAAAGGGGGAACAAGGGTCATTAAAAAAGTGTCTGAAATAAATTGTCTGTCAATTGAAAGATCTACTTGGAGCTAATCTTGGGATTTATGCAGGCCTATTGAGAAACAATTGAGAGCATCCAAGCAAGGGTGTTGCGCACGCTTGAGAATCAACTTCTCGAGCACTAAAGAGCAAGGTTCGGCAACAAAGGTCGGAATATTCTCAACTCCTCTTCGTCAATTCATAGCTTAGGCTAAGAACGATTAGAAGTAGGAGTAAGTCAGGGCGATGATAGGCCACTATCAAGTTGAAGACTACCTAAAAACTCAAGTTCAAGCTAAAAACTTAACCTCTGTACTGTCGACAACATAAAGGAAAGAACCTAACGTGGAACGATCAACCTGAAAGTAAGAAGAACATTCAAGTATTCCTGACGACGTAATAGCAGACAAGACTTGAAACACGAGGAATAACTAAAAAGAATCAAGTGACTGGTACCAATTGATCGGCAACGAGGTTGTACTCTGGGCAAAGAATTGGGCTAATCAGTTAGGCATATGAACCTTAGATCAGGACGACACCTAGTAAGAGAGAGACAAAGCCTTAGGTCTTCAGAGGCTAGTGTCAATCACACTGCAAGGTCTTGGACTCAGCAGTTGAGTCGCCACTCTCATTACCCTAGCTCTGATACCAGTGAGTCAGAGATGTCTCAAGGCATGGACAGGCCTACGGGAAGTTCAGGTGTGCCTTACTTGTACAGGGTAGAAGGCCCTTACAAAACACAGTTGGAATACCTTAGGACCAACCGATTAGGTGCTAGCATCTATGAGGACGGCCTAGGAAGATCTGTGGTCCAGATTAAAAACCCTGACCAATCCATAGGACTAGAGCACCCAGCTGTCAAGTTTGAAAACGGTGCATACCTGGACAAGGAAGGAACCATATACGTAGTCACCAGTCATCCAGATAGGACAGATGAATTTGGAAATGTAATTTCAGAAGCGGACTTAGGTGACTTGGAACAAGGAAACATGGGAGTGGAACCTAGAACCCCTCGCGGTAAATCAGTTCTCACTAGGATTATCACGCCTGAGTGGGTCCCCCAAGATAACAAGTGCATAGATTTGCTTCTCAATCGAGAAACGGACGAAGCCTTTTGGAGATATAAACCGGATCACCCAACTGATATAGGAACAATCATGATCTATGAGTTTAAGGATCCGGATAGCCCAGGCAGAGTGACCTACTTAGATCATGCTTCAGAACGGATCTTTGTGGTGACAGAAAATGATAGGCATGCCTACACTTGGAAGGGCGAATTTATTTTCCCCCAACCAAGATCAAATGTATCCTATGGTCACCCTGGGGCTGGAACTTCCCAAGCTCATGGTACGCAAAGAGATAGAAGTAGGGATAGACCAGAAGTAAGTTTTGCCAACCCAGTGGGCAGAGAAAGAACGAGAACCGAGACGAATAGGGTAGAACCCGAGATGCATAGAGCCCACAGGAACCAAAGAAATGTAGATGGATTCCCTCTGCCGAGACCTAGAGAGCACACAAGAACTTTGAGACCCACCCAGCTAGTTAAGTCCATGAAGAATTACTTTGACGGCACAGGAGATCCCTATGATCATGTGGCAGAGTTCAAGCAAGTCTTGAGAGCTGAACAAGTGGAGGATCTGTTCACGCAGTACAATGCCTTCGGTCTAACCCTTAGGAACACAGCACTTACGTGGTTTCAGCCATTAGATGAACGCCAGTTCAGGAGCATAGATCAACTCCTAGAGGCATTCATTGTAGAGTTCTCTAAGAGCGGCATAAGACACAACACCTCCTCACTGATTCACAGCTTCAAGCAAACCCCTCAAGAGACTGTGAGACTTGCAGGAAGAAGATTTAGACAATATCTTGAAAGGTGCCCTATTTCGGAGCTACCCACATCTGCTAAACAAGTAGCCTTATTTCTTGACGGATTGCTGAGCCCAAAATTGAGATCCTATGTGTATCTGAAAGACCCTAGGACTATAGAAGAATGTGTACGTATGTGCATTGACATTGAAGATAACCTAGGAGAAGAGCTAGAGTTGTCCAAAATTTACAAAGATTCAGATAGTGCATCTAGCCACTCTTCCACGCAGTCCACATCAATTGAGGAACTTGCCGAAAAAGTAGCTCAGAAATTAGGTGTAACTAGCAAACAAATCCCAAGGTTTGCCCCAGTGAAAAGATGCTATACATGCGGTGGTGACCACATGGCGAATGTCTGCCCTATTATGGCTCAACCCCAAGTAAACCCTAGTAGCCAGTACTGCACCATAGAACGGAGATACACCAACCACACCGCACAAGATTGCCCATACAACAAGCAGGCTGTTAGGCAACCCTACCCTCAGCACTACCAACAAGGCAGATACCAGAACCAGTACCCTCCACAACCATATGGCAGGCCACAACAAAATTTCCAACCTCAATATCAAAACCAACAAAGGCCTCAGCCTGTGCTAGCACAACAAACCCCAGCCCCAGCTAATGTGATTCCGGTAAAGTATGCTGTTGCAGAAGAAAACCTGAATAGAGCTATAGTCCCTGTAACATCCTTGATCTCTGAAAATGACCCAAGTGATCATAGCTTTGATTCTACCCATGCGGATAGCCCCCAGGCTTACTACATGCAGTCTCCAGAACATGGTGAGTCCTACTATAGTGAAGAGCCGAACGAACCTAGTTGGGAATCAGATTACACGAACGTCATGTATACAAACCCCAATCCTAGGCCTCAATCTAGGCAAGTCAGACCTCCATTCCCAAGAGGGCCGTGCTACAGATGCCAAGGTGATCACCTCATTCGTGATTGTCCCTTACCTCCGCCTACACAAACTCAGTCCGTGACTATCCAAGGCTTTTGCCAAGACTGCGGAAAAGAGCATCTCTTACGAGATTGCCCTAAGAACCCCAATAGCATGCCAAAAATCACCCCTATCAACGTTGTTGGGTTAGTGGTAGACTCCTCAGGAAGTGTCACTTCTACTGCACCAGTACAGGTAGTCACTAGGGCTCAAACATTGCAGCAAAACCAAGGGGTAGGCCAGGAAAAGAGCCTAGATGCTAGCGATGCTGAGAGCCAAAATAAAAAGAGAACAAGAGCTTGGAAAGATAGCCGCGAACGCATGAAAAGGCAATGGGCAAAGAAGATGAGTGAACTTGAGGAAAGTTTACGAGAAACCAAGGCTAAAATCATAGAGATCACGTCTCAACCGCACTCTCACACATTCCCGCCGCTACCACCCCCATCACCCTCCATCCCTTCACCCTCTAAGACAGCCCACGCAACCCACCCACCACCCCAAACAGGATCAGTGTTAGCTGATCCCACTCCCGAAGACATAGACATGATGCTTAAGGCATATCAGGCCAGAATCCAAGAAGGGCCAAACGTCACGGATCATGACAAGTGCTATCCTAGAGCTGACCTAGAGATAGAAAGAACCAAACTATGCGCGAAAATGGTCGCATTGGCTCAGACTATGTTTGAAGCCAGTCGCCTTTTCAATTACTCAGGCTCAGCCAAAACACAATTACACTTGGATGGATTCCTAGAGAAGTTAGAGAGGATAATTGCAAGATCTGACAAGGAAGAAAAAAATCAAGACCAAGAAAAAGCAAGCAAAAACACGAATCATTCCCAATCGGAAGTTTATGTGGCCAATTCCACTAAACCAGACAGTTTCCCCTCCTTAGAAAGAATAGAGCGGCTAATTGCACAGTCAGAAAAGGAACCTACCCCTCAAAGGAAGGAAAGGGCAAGAGAACGGATAAGCCAGCCTCTTCAGGAAGCCCATGTGCCTCCTCAAGAAGCTTATCTTCCCCCCCAAAAGGCAGATGAGCCTCCCTCGAAAGCTCAAGTACCTCCACAGGTTGCCTACATTCCTTCTCAGGGAGTGTATGAGCCTGTTCGGAAAAGTAATAGAATAAGTAATCCTCCCCAGGAAGCTTGTACTCCAAACATCTATGAGAGCGAGGAAAGAGCCAATGATAGAATAAGCCCTCCTTCCCAGGTTACTTATGTGCCTAATTCTACGGAGCCAGACACTTCTTCTTCTATGAATCGATTCACACCAGAATTCCTACGAGAGATTCAAGAAGACAAATGGGCTAAAGAAAGAGAAGTGCCTCCTCCCATTGAACTTGTGGATGATGCACATGACCAATTCCCACAAGACATCCCATCCATTTATGGGGAGCAGGAGAGCACCCAATCTCAAGAGAGATTAGACTTTGAGTCGAATTCCATACAAGAGCTACCCCACTTCACAGGCCCATGGGAAGCAAAGTCCACATGTATGAGAGCACCCACAGTCATGGTAAGGAACGACGACTCAGTCATACCTAGGAACACAGAGGTAGTAAAGAACACTAACGTGCAGTGTAATCTCAAGTTAGAAGAGCTACTCAAGGTTAGACCTGAATTATGGAAACATGTAGCCAAACAAGTACCAGAGATAGCAAAACCTCGTTCCCAGGTAGGATCCCATAGGACAGTGCCAGAAATTCCCTTGGATAAGATAGGAGATATGTGTGAAGGAGAAGAAGGGAACACCTATCTTCCCATTACTTATCAGGAGTACACCACCAAGGCAATTTTGGACTCAGGTGCAGGAGTTGCAATTGCCACCACTTCCCTATGGAAGCGTTGGGGCAAGCCGGCACTCAGGCCAACGAGAATGAAATTGCAGATGGCCGATGGTCACATAGAGAGACCCCTAGGATTGCTAGAAGGAATAACTCTCACCACTTGTGGTGTCGAGTTTGAGCATACATTTGCCATATGCGACTTCAGCAAAAATCATGCCTACGAGATGATTTTGGGAAGACCATTTATGCGACAGTTGCAAGTGGTACAGGATTGGGGAACCAACTCCTTGTATTTGCAACACTTGGGTGTTACGACCAAAGTCAATCTCAAGGATTATTCTCATAGAGATGTCCCTCCTATCCAATGGAATCCCATCCATAGAGCCAAAGAGGATACAGAATCGGTGCATTCCATAGGGTCTGGATCCTCATGGATGCATGAAGACACTCACTTATGGATGTGCAAGGTGGCAGTAGAAGAAGAGAACAGAGAGAAAGCCAGAGAGGTAGGTGCAAAAGAAACCCATAGATCAATCCAAGACCCAGCCTATGCACCTGTAGTTTTTCCAGACGAAGAATTTGAACCTCACGGTTGGGCAGAAATTTTAGCAACAATGGACGTAGCCATCAATGAAGAACAATGGACACCTCACTGTGATGAGGATGGCTATGATATTTCAGTCTTCTCCATAGAGCCAATCATGGGAGAGGCAGTTCTAGAAGAATGCGAACCTAGCCCTGATGCATTTGAGGATGCAAGTGACTCGGATCTAGAGTCAATCATTATGGACCCACCATTTGCATCAGATGAAGAATACTTCCATGAGGTAGAATTTCAAACCCAGAGGCATGGAGAGCTGACAAATGACGTAAGATTAGCAACACATGTGACCCCTAAGGAAGAAGGAAAGAAACGAAAGAAGAGAGAAGCCTTACCAGAAGAGGAAGAATCTTTGTTTGAGGTCCCAGAAAATTTTAAGAAGTATGAGATAGATGACAGGAGAGTCATGATTAGAATGCCCAAACGAGAGGCACAATCAGGAGAGGCCTATGATAACAAAGAAACTACCAAGAAAATCGTAGTGGCCCTAGAAGAAGGAGAGGAGAGATGTACGTATATAGGCCATGACCTGACAGAAGAAGAAGAGTACGAATTGATTACCTTGCTAAGAGAATACAGAGATGTATTCGCTTGGAGTTACAAGGATTTGAAAGGTGTTGACCCTGACATATGTTCACACACCATCCCCATGACCTCAGATGCCAAACCCTCTAAGCAAAAGCCTTATACATATAACGATAATTACGCTGCTAAGATCAAAGAAGAGATAGATAGACTGGTTGAAGCTGGATTTATCTACGAAATTGAGCACACTGAATGGGTGTCCCCCATCGTAGTGGTGCCCAAGAAGAATGGCAAGCTGCGTGTGTGCATTAACTTGAAAAAGGTTAATGCCGCCACGATTCGAGATAACTATCCGCTTCCCATCACAGAACATCTCTTAGAAAGAGTGGCAGGCAAGGAAGTGTACAGCTTCCTTGATGGATTTTCTGGCTACAATCAAGTAGCCATAGCTCCAGAGGATCAGCATAAGACAGCCTTTGCCACAGAATGGGGCATTTTTGCTTTTAGAGTAATGCCATTTGGGCTTACCAACGCACCAGCTACCTTCCAGAGACTGATGTGCCATGTGTTTAAGGAGTTCCTAAGGAAGAGTTTAGAAGTCTATGTTGATGATCTTTGTGCTCATTCCAACGTTAGACAAACCCATATTCCTGAACTCAGACAAATCTTTGACAAATGTAGAGAATCTCAAGTCTGCCTAAACCCAGAAAAGTGCGTTTTTATGGTCAGGCAAGGCAAGATTCTAGGACACATAGTGTCAAAGAATGGCATATCTACCGACGAAGAGAAAGTGAGAGCCATAGCAGAGCTACCTAGGCCAAAGAATGTCAAGGAAGTACAAGCTTTCATGGGGCATTGCGGTTATTATCGACGATTTATACACATGTATGCTGTCATTGCAAAGCCCATGTACGGACTTCTGACTAACTTTGAGTGGACGGATGAATGCGAGAATTCCTTCCAGGAGCTTAAACGAAGATTGTGTTCAGCACCAATCTTGACCACACTAGATTGGAATAAGCCATTCCATGTTCATGTTGATGCATCCAATTATGCTATAGGATGTGTGCTTGCACAACCTACTGGTGAAGGTAATATGGATCTTCCAATTGCCTATGCCAGTAGACAATTGAATGCGGCTGAACGGAATTACACCACTACAGAGCGCGAAGGATTAGGCATGGTATATGCAGTCAAGAAATTTAGACACTATTTGCTTGCAAATAAGTTTAAATTTTTTACTGATCATCAGGCATTGTTATATCTTGTAAACAAGCCATGCAATACAGGAAGATTAGTGAGATGGTTTCTCTTGCTAATGGAATATGATTTTGAGGTTGTGGTAAGGAAAGGGAGGACTCACTTGAGAGCAGATCACCTCTCTAGGCTCACATCGGGAGAAGCCCCACAAGGAGTGTCAGATGACCTTCCTGATGCTTACTTGTTTAATTTGGAAGTTGTACCGCATTGGGCTAAGCCATTGGTACCAGTATTGACATACGGGCCTAATCATCCAGTCGTAAACACACGGAATAGAGAGATCGTAAAAGCCCAAAAGTACCATATCATGGCAGGAAGCATGTACAAGCACACAGATCAAGGGATCTTGGCTTGTTGCGTAGAAGAGGATGAGTACGCTAAATGGTTGCAATTAGCACATGTAGGTGCGTTAGAGCAACACCATTCAAAGCAAAGAACTTTGCAGACTCTAAAGAGATTCGGAGTGCATTGGCCAACTATGGAAGCTGATGTCCAAAAGTTGTGCAAGGAATGCCCAATCTGTTGCACTAAACCACCTGTGGAACATGCCACTCTCTATCAAGTATCCATTGTGCCAGATTGGAGTGATCCTCTAGTATCATTCTTGCGGACAAACACATTTCCCCCAGACATGACTCTAGCTAGGAAAAGGAGTTTAGAACAAGAAGCCCAGGATTACTCACTCATCGGTAATAATCTATATAAGCGCGGTAAAGATGGTTACCTGAGACTATGTGTCCACGAAAGTGAATATCTGAAGATCTTGGAAACAGCCCACCAAGGTGTAGCAGGAGGACACTTTGGACCAGATCGGGTGATCAAGGCGATATTATTTGCGGGCTTCTGGTGGCCTACCCTTCACATGGATGCACATACCTATGTGAAACGGTGTGATGTCTGTCAGAGGACTCAGTATCCTATACGCAAAGATGAGATGCCACTGAAACCTATGATGGGAGGACGTGCATTCTCTAAGTGGGGAATAGACTTCGTAGGTCCTATTAATCCCCCAGCTAAGGGTTCTCATGCGGAATACATCATTGTGGCAACAGATTATCTCACCAAGTGGGTTGAGGTAAAAGCTACAACCAAGAACGATGCTCAAACAACTGCCAAATTCTTGTTTGAGAATGTATTCACGAGATATGGGCTACCCATAGAGCTTGTAAGTGATAGAGGCACTCATTTCTTGAACGAAGTGATTGAAAATCTACTCCAAGAATTCTTGGTAATACACAAGAAGTCTGCCCCTTATCACCCTCAAGCTAATGGACAAGCTGAGAGCACTAATAAGATTTTATGCAATGTACTGACGAAATTAGTGAACACTAAACGCTCTGATTGGGACAAACAGCTACACCATGCTGTTTGGGCATACCGAGTTGCCTACAAAACGGTACTCCAAGCCACCCCCTTTCAGATGGTATTCGGTCAAAACGCTGTGTTACCTTTGGACTTCTTGATCCCTACATTGAAAGTAGCACAAGAGCACGAATGGACAGGTCATGAGCTCTCCTCTAGGATCTTTGACCTTGAACGATTAGGGGAAACAAGACTGAGAGCCGCTGCAGGAATATATGCAGCCAAGAAGAGACAGAAGGCATATTTTGATGCCCATGTGAAGGATAAGGGCTTGAAAGCAGGAGATTTAGTTTTAGTTTATACACTAAAACAACACACCAGGAAGCTAGAAAAGAGAGGCTACGGACCTATGATCATCAATAGGATCTCCACGAGCGGAGCAGTACAACTAGCCACGTTAGAGGGTGATGTTCTCCCAAACTATATTAGTGGATGCAGAGTCAAGTTATATCAAGAACCCCTCACGGAGGAAATGCTCAGTCGACTCAACACTGCTAAAAAACGCAAAGAGGAAGAAAAGCGAGTTAGAGAAGAAGCTCAAGCTGAAGCTTTAGAACGCATCAGAAGGATGAAATTACGAAGGCAAGGTAGAGATCAGCCTGGAGCGAATGACTATGCAGACCAAGGATTTCCTATGGCCATGTGTGAAGTTGAAGGAACAAGCTCGCAAAGGATAATTGATAGACGTCCTTTCGTAACCTTAGATATAGGACAAGGAAAGAGTGCAAGGACCGTAAGAGCCTTGATTGACTCAGGTGCAGCCACTAGTGCTGTTAAATTGTCTTACTGCCAAGAATTACAATTGAATGTCAATCCTGTGGAAGCATATCTCATAGGATTGGGAGGCGTGGAAACCCCTTGCATGGGCGAGGTGGAACTTCCCCTCTACATTCACGATGAGGCAATGACCGTTAAAGTACTAGTGTGTCAAGATGAGGATCTCACTGAACCTCTCGTCTTGGGTCAGGATTGGATCTATGACCAAGCAGTCAATCTAAACCTAAGAAGTGGACTTCTCCAGGTTTGGCTCAATCATAGTCGAGTCACAGTAGAATTAGACAATGGAGCACTCAAGGAGCTAGGAAAGGCACAGACTCCTGGTCCTTCCAGGGGTACACATGAAGATGACCATGCTGTTCTTGTTCAAAACCCTGTGTTGCAGAGGAATGATATTTGCAAAAAAGGAGTCAGGGATGCAACGGAACTCCCTTTTTTTCCAAAGGCCAGAAAGAGGCAGCAACCAAAGGCGGATCACAAGCAGAAGAAGCCGAGTACTACCTATGTCCGAGATCAAAAGTACCTGCGCAGCAGAATGTCCCAGAAAATAAACCAGGTGTGGGTGCGGAAAGGCGAACGACCGGGTGCACCACCGTCAACTACACGGGCAAAGCCTCTTATTAGTAACCAACAACACGACGCTAATAAGAAGTCTGTCAGAAATTCTTCTGCTAAAGTAAAATCTATTTGGGTGCCTAAGGCTTGCTTGAGGGCACAAGTAGTTACACCAAGGCCACAACCTATGCAGCATAACCCATCTACGAGTACAACCAGTATTCCCTCGTGCTCAACACTTAGGAACACACCAAGACCCATGAGCATGCATGTAATCACTTATAAGTGGGTCCCTAAAAGGCCCCACTCCCAAACAGCGACACCGACACAGCTCTCTGGAGTCTCTACGAAACCGAAAGCAAAGCCCATCCACTGCATTTGGCAGTCTAAGATCTGTAATAAACCCCCCGACCCCGATTTGTAAATTCACCCCACTTACTAACGGCATTAGTCTCCTAGGAATACACAAACGTTAACTACACTCACTGTCTTCGTGCACTTACTAACCACTAACTCACCATCTACCTCATGTTAATGTTGTAACGGGGACAACAACGGATTTATTTTGTCCATTACGATGTTAACACATGATTCTATATTCTCACAGAATCAGGAAGCAAGAAGAAAAATGGCAGAAGCGACAGGTTCGGGCTCACAAGTAGGGATACTCACTGCAGGGATTGATGTGGATAGCCTACCTGTGGATGTGCCCCCGACTGAACGACCAGTGGAGATGCAACACCTCCAGCAACTCCCGGTGCCAGATCCCCCTACAGGAATCACGGAAAGAGTTCATGCGAATTCTCATTGGTTCAATGGCATGCCCGGTCCATTAGGTGAGGCCAAGTATATCTGGGAGTCTAAATGCGAGTATGACAGATCATGGGTGCGATTCCAATTTTTCTCCAAGGAGTTCGAGACTTTACAGAACACCGAAGATCTACAGACCATATGGCAACGAGCAGGGTTGGCGGAATATTTTGAAGCCCCACTACCTAAACCCGACCTCCTCCGATGTTACTATCTGGTCTCTACATTACAAGCTCATGAAGATAAGGACCAACCCGGATCATTTGTTCTCCCCTCATTGCTGGGCAACAACGAGTTGAAGAGGTTTGAACTTACTGTGGAGCTGGTGAGTGATGCTTTAAATATGCATGGCACGCATGTGCCCTCAGAAAAGGATGCTCTCGTTCCCAACAACATGAAGGACAGGAAAGTAGTGAAGCTGAAAGACATGGCAGCCCTCACCCCAAATGTGTCCATCCCTCTCCGCATGTGCATGCAACATTTCGCCTTCCCCGGTCAAGACCGATTCACGCAACCACACAAGAAGATCTGGTTTGCTCTCTACTTGGCGGAAGCAGGTGCGCTACCTATTAAGCTACCAGTGTGGATTATAGATCAGTTGTATGAAGCGAACAAACGGGCTTCTAGGAAATTAGTGGTGAACGGATGCTGTGCACTCACACGCATCATTTACCGATGCTTGGCATATGATGTCCCCATTGAGCGTGCCTTAACTTGGGCACAATTACAAATGTTTAAAAGGCTCAAGACATCCACACATCAGTCCAAGCGCATGAGGGGCGTGATTCCGTGTGTCCAGACAAGGGAAGTCCTGACTACTCCTGAGGCATCACCATTAAGAGAGGGCACTGTACCTCCTTTTACCATTAGGATACCCAGGTCGGAATCTGACACTACGACACAACCCACCCCATCGGCTCCTCCGGTTACACCTGAATTCGAGTTTGCTGCCACTGGAGAGGCTGAAGGACTGGACCCCCAGGATTTCGAAGCATTCCTACAAAGCACACAATTCTCTGATGTGGAGTTTTATTCAGAGGCAGAGGAGCAGGGCACATCCTCACGGAGAAGAAGAAAGTCTACAGACGGTAGACATGTCCATTGGAGTGACGCTCAGCAAAGCCAACAACACGGACACCCGGAAGAAGAAGAAGCATATGAAGAAGAGACCACTGAAGCCCCAGCATATACAGCAGAACTCCGAAGGCTGTATCAGATTATGGAAAGAGTGCGATCGCAGCAGTTACTCACTGAACAGAGCAGCAGAGTACTTATGACTCAGTTGTTGGAAGAAGCGGGAGTTGACTCAGAGTACAGGGAAGGTCTCTTATTGATGGCAGAAACATATGGAGTTGTAGAAGCTGTGCGCACTGCCATTCAGAGGCCTTCAGTTCAATATGACCCACGAAGGTTCCAAACACGACCTCGCTCAGGTAAAAATATCCAAATTCCCGTTACAGTTGCAGAAGAGCCCACTACTACACCAACCTCCCAAACAGCTAGTCAACAGCACCCCGCCACCCATGAGGAGTCCACCGAACCACTACCATCCACTCCCCCACCATCACCTCCTAGAAGAGAAACAGTGGAAACCACATCGACTGCTCAACCCACCGACCCCACCTTCACCTTCCGTACTCCGATCTCCAGTGCCACCCTATTCTCTACCACTGATAACCCGGTCTTTGACGCAAACCCCATCACTACACCACCCACCGAAACCATTCCCGAGCCTGCCCTAGGACAACCATCCCCAATGCCTTCAGCCACCGGTCATCCTGACCCCAGATCCACATTCATGGGCTTCCCTGCTACCACGCAACCCTTTCAGCCCTCCTCAAATTTACGACCCCAACCCCCGATATCCCTCTCTCCATTTCTACAATCCCTCCAGGACATCTTTGCTAGGGCTTTTCAACCAGGCCCTCAACCATTCCCTGTCTTTTCAGCTCCCCACCCCACGTCACATCTATTCACCACTTCCACACACACACCACCTACCATACCAATATATATGGCAGGCCCCACACTAACACCCACTCCTGAAGGTATGGACATTTCACCACCCACGGCACCTCCACCCACGGTTTCACCTCCTCCCATTCCCCCTCCACCAATTTCACCCACACACACAACTTTCGTAGACACATCATTCACTGTCTCCCTTCCCCAATTCCCTTCCCATGCATCTTCCACAGTAAACACCCCCCACTCATCTATAGGTAATGCATTGGACACCATGTTGGCTTGTATATCAAATTTAAGAACAGATTACATTCAGCTCCAGCAACAAAACGCACGCCTGCAAGAGCACTCAGCGACACTACAGCTCCGCCTTGCGGTACTAGAAGAGGAGAATGCTCGCCTCCACACACAGTTCCAAACCCTCCAAGACGCCCATAATATATTGGAAGTACAGCTACAGAACGTAGATCAGGAAGCAGTGCAGGTGGTAGAAAGTCACCTACGGACACAACTGGAACGCAACTCAAAACTTCAGCGAAATATGGCGCTACTTAAACGCCATCTTGCGGCTGCTCAGGAAGAGAACAGACGTCTGCAAATACAAAATCAAGAGAACCTGGAGGCAGCTATTGAGAGCACACCGGGGGCACCCATCAGCCCATCCAAGTTTCAAGCAGTGACCCCCGATAATATCAAGATTATATTGGAAGATTATGCCATGCTACTCGAAGCACATGATAAGCTATCGGAGGAGCTAGGACAACTGAAGCAGGAACACCAACAAGGCCCAACAGCTGCCCCTACAACCACCCCCTCTGCAGCTTCGCTTCCCTCCGACGTAGAGGCCATAAAAGATCTCCAGCAACAGGTAACTGAATTGCAGACACGCCTACTACAATATGAGAGGCCATCTTCCCCTCCGGAGGCTCCCACGGACGAAGAAGTTGTGCAAATTCCTGTGGAACAAACGTTTGATGAAGAATATGATCCGCAACCATTCCCAGGAGGCCAACAAACAGAAGAAGCGCAGGACACGTTCGAGGCACCACGGCCGCCATGGTTACGACAAGTGGAGGAAATAGGGACCTCGCATGAAGAGCGCACCGTAGTGCAAAATCAGGCTATGAGGGTCATAGAGGAGACTGTTTTACAATCAGATTACTTCAAGAACTTGTCATCGAGACGCCTGATTCTCTCATCGGAACTCCAGTACAGGCCATATTATATTATCTTGGCTGATTATAATGCAGAAATACAAAGAGTCACGGGTCAGATTCCTACTTTTGCGACCCAATTTCAACCCGAAGACCTTCCTCCAGAGGTGCGAAAAGGCAAGATTCGTCAACCAACATGGCGGCAGAAACTTTTAGAGACTTATCCAGAAATGCTACGCACATGGAACAACGCACCGTTGCACCTCCTGTACAACCCATGCTACGGTCCAATCCCCCGCCGCAGGTCGTGGAAGGCATTTAATATCAAGGTACAGAACAATGCGCAATGCAAGGAATGGCTGAACTACCCGTACATAGCGCCACCACAAGGACCACCATCGGTAGCATATATGATGGGGACCATTCGCCACTGGATGCCGCGCTTGAAGCCCATGCAAGATGTAGCAGCGCAAATGATGCTTAAAATCGTAGATATGATGCAAGTGGTGCTGAAGACCTTTAGAAATGCAGCCGCACCACAGGTACGCCTTCCGGGGTTTAGCAATGGAAATTACGACTTGGTGTATGACATGAGCACCACCCCCAGTATCCGTGTGGCTTACGCTTGGCATGCACGCATCAAATACCTCCCCGCCTGCTACAAACAGACCTTCGAAGAAATGTTCAGATCAGGGTTCTGGGAGTACCACTCGGAGATTTTCGCGCCAAAGCCGACACATCTGCTTCAACTGTTTGCTTGTGAACAAGCAATGTATTCAGAGTACTACACCACCCCGCAACCAGAGACCCCCGGTGCAATAAATTGGGAGGCATTGGAAGCCGATCTAGCAAGAGGCTTAAGGATAGGAGAACATGAACTGGCCACCAATGTCATCCAATATTACATCGACCACCCGAGGGAACAAAGGTCTGTCAGGGGCGACAGACGCTAGGAAGGGGGGAGTGTTGGCATACAAAGCAATAAAGGAGTCATGCACAATACGGCAACAAGGCCAGATCATTTTTTCCCATAGATTATGTACAACCCAAGTGATTTTAATCACTACACAAACATTGTAAATCCCGTTTTTGGTAGATTAGACTCCATTTTGTGCAAGCCGAGGAGTCCTCGAGCTTGAGGAGTATTAGAAGTACCATCGTACCAAATTTCATAATTTTTAGACTTCGTTTGAGCCCTCAAATAAGCCCTGGAACCTAATTTTTAACTAGGCCGGACACTAGGTCTGGACAGGGCCAAAAGCTAGTCAAAAACTATAAAAAGAGCTAGAGAGCTCATTTTTGAGGTTAGATTGTAATTGAAACGAACTTGTAAGAGCTTTTGAAAGTAATCTAAAGAACTCCTTGATCCTCTCTCTTTGTCTTGCCGTGTGTGCGCGTGTGTGTGTATGTGTGTGCATGTTTGTGTGCTTCTCACTCACGCACTTGTGCCGCCACTTGCTCGAGGTCTTCATACCATCCTCACGTCTTCCCGGATTGACATTAAAGGAGGTGCTACTCATCATTGAGCTACACACATACACATGCATACACAGACATACACATACACACATACATACACACACATACTCACATACAAACATACACATTTCACATACACATCAATACACACACACGTATACATACACACACATATACATACACACACATAGAGACACACACCTAGACATATATGTTGAGATATCAAGCTCAACATGTGATGATCCAACATGACATGTACCAGTTTATCATTTCTCTAACATGTATAGTGGTCACACCGATATATGTCAGGGATACTTCATTGAGCTTTATTAGATTTATCTATCGAGAGTGATGGCACATTTGTTCCTTGCTAGCTCACTCATTCACGGACATTAAGTTTTTCCTTATGTACTGATCTTTATATATTACACTTGTTGTATTCTTGTTTTTGAGGTCATTCTTGTACATTCCTTTTTATGTAATGGAAGAAGAAGAAGAAGAAGAAGAAGAAGATCATTCTTCCTTGCCTCAATATGTGTGTGTGCTTCTCCTTGAGAGTGAGAGTATGTGTGTGAGCTCTCTTCCTTATCTCCTTCCTCGTGACATGGTATCAGAGCCAAAATGGCTATAGAGAGCTCCTAGAGAAGGCGATAGTGAAGAGTACACGACAAGGCATGGAGAAAATGTGATTCACAAACGACCTCTGTTTGCTATGAAAATCGACGTGAAGATAGAAGAACTCAAAATATTTTCGAGATTTATCCCTTTAAGATCACTTGTTTTTGTGAGATTGAAGTTTCGGAGCCATCTCCACCTCCATTTCGAGCCGGCAAGGTGGGGACCACAAAAAAAGGTAGTCTTCGTGATGATGATGATGATGATAAGGTGGAAGTGTGTCTTCGTGGTTTAGGAACTGCATATAAGCAGTTCAAAACTTCTATACAAACCAGGGAAAATACTCCAAATTTTGCTAATCCGGTATCTATGCTGATTATTGAAGAAAAGAATCTTAGTGAGGATTCAAATTCCCAAGGAAAATCTAGTTCTAAGCAGGTATTCTACTCTGGTAGAGGAAGAGGCAGAGGTAGAGGTTTTGGAAGTGGAAGAGGAAATAGTAACCAAGACCAAAGTGAACAACAGAATTATGCAGGAGGAAGAGGACAGTTTCGAGATAGGGGGAGCCAAAGAGGCCACAAAAATTTCCAAAGAAATGATTCAGGTAATGACAGTAAAGAATGTCGGAATTGTGGTAAACCTAGACACTTTGAACGTGATTGCAGGTTGAAGAATCAAAATAAGAGAAAGCAACAGAATAACTATGCATCCACAAGTGCAGATGATTCTGAGAAACTGTTCATGGTTCAACAT
The DNA here is from genome assembly GCA_020310875.1 of Ceratopteris richardii. Taxonomy (NCBI): domain Eukaryota; kingdom Viridiplantae; phylum Streptophyta; class Polypodiopsida; order Polypodiales; family Pteridaceae; genus Ceratopteris; species Ceratopteris richardii. Next base: position 157,798,486 of record CM035424.1, read on the forward strand.
CATATGATGAATATGATGTCTGCTCCTGTTTCAAAATAAAATGATAATGTCTGGTATGTTGATTCAGGTGCTTCAAATCACATGACCAGTCCTGGGGAATGGTTTAGTACTTTGCAGAAATTGCCAGTTCGTGGATATGCCAATTGGTTGCCAAAGGGAACAAAGTGGGTAGGATGTTCACCTTAAATGTTAAGATTCCTGAAATGAATGCAGCGATGTTTGCAAGAGGTGCAGGATTTATTGCAGATATAGAGATGTGGCATAAACGGATTGGACATGCAAACTTGCAAAGGCTGAAATTGATGCAGTCAAAGGATATAGTCCATGGACTACCAAATTTCAAAGTTGACGAAATGCAAAAGGTATGTGCAGCATGTCAATTTGGTAAACAGTCAAGAACATCATTTCCACATGACAAGCATGTTAGTGAGAATGTACTAGAAGTAGTACATACAGATGTTTGGGGTCCTACAAAGACCACATCTATGGGTGATTGCAGGTTTTATGTTACTTTGAGTGATGACCATACACGCAAAGTATGGGTATATTTCATGAAAGAGAAGAGCGAGGTGTTCACTCACTACCAGAATTTTAAAGCTATGGTGGAAAAGCAGATAGGGAAGTACATTCAGACATTAAGCTTTGATGGAGGAGGTGAATACATGTCAAATGAGTTTAACACTTTTCTAAAAAATCATGGAATTCTGCGTCAGTTTTCATGCAGGTACACACCACAACAGAATGGCGTTGCTGAATGCAAAAATAGACATATTGCAAAAATAGAAAGAGCCTTGATGGCTGAGAAGAATATGCCTCATTGTTATTGGGCAGAAGTTTTGCATACTACTGTATACATCATGAACAGAACTCCAACTGTTGTTGTACATCAAGTTACACCTAAAGAGAAGTTTATAGGTAAAAAGCCAATTAAAAATTTTGTGAATCATGTTCTAAGTACCTCCTTTTGGGCTTTACATTTAGTTCACTATAAGATAATGCCTTGATTCTATTCTCTCTAGAATTTCTAAATTTGTAGGCCTCAAAAGTGATATTTGGAAGTGGACTTGAACCTAGGGCATCTGGAACATTATTGTGTAGATTGAAGATCTAAACATTTTTGCCTCCAAAAATCATTTTGGAACTCTGCATTTTTTTTGAGTTACATAGCCAAAAAAAGTGTGCATTTTTCCAATGCTTAAAACAAAACAAAAAAAGTAGTGGGCTTCTCTATTATTATTCAAATCTATGATTTTGATGCATATGTGTTCTCATGCACACTTACAGACATCTTCAGATATATCGTTGTGTTGCTTTTCTTCTACATTTTATAGGTACCGCTAAATAAAGCACTTGACTACTATAAGCACATGATTTTGCAAAAGTTTTGAATGGAACATGGGGAGAGACAACTTTTGCTAGATTTGGTGCTTTGCACACTTCCTTGCGGGATTGTAAAATCTAGTTTGAGGAAGGTTTGTTGTGTCATGCAATAAGAGGTCAAAAATGAGAGAATTACCTTGCGATTGAGAGTAAGAGTGAGAATGAGAGTGAGATTGAGAGTGAAAGTGTGAACGAGATGTTGATAGCTTGATGGTTTTTGGGAGGTAGAGGCTTCCACAAGAAGTTATTTTCCAAAGCTACTGTATCAATAGATTAAAATCTATTATACTAGAAATCTCTTTCTTTGGGTCATATCTTGTTTACTCTTCCATATGCAATTTCTCTTCTCTTGTGCACATTTTGTTTTTCTCTCTTCTACTATTCTTGAGTGATTAGAAGCTTGTGATTGAGGAAGCACTACAATATGTATGCATGTACACACAAAAACACACACACACATGCACACACACACACACACATATATATATATATATATATGCACACACACACACACATATATATATATATATATATATATATATATATATATGCATGTGTATGTATGTATGTTTGTATGTATGTATGCATGTGTGTGTGTGTGTATGTATGTATGTATGTATGTATTGCTGGAAATCAAGCTGCAACCTTATGCGTGTAGGTCCCAAGAAACTTAATGCACATGGATCCTCATGAAAAAAGGATTAATCCACCAATTTTGGAGCATAAAATTGAATTTTAACGCCCCTCAATTATCTCATCAGAACCACCTCTCAAACTTAGTTATGATGTATCCTATATGATGAGAAAATAGCTTTCTAAATTTGCATGAAAGGGCTAAGAGTGTTATCTTCATCCCATTTTAGCACTTTAGCAATGCAATGATAGGACATATTCAAGACTTGGAAACCTTCATGAAGGATTTGGAAACCTTTGAGAGGTTATACCAACTTCTACCAAAGCTACAACCATACAACTAAAAAATAAATTGAGCAATAGTGGCAACATCAATGAATAACTTTTTGAGATGAAGGATGTAAGTGAAAGATTGGGATGCATAGGTTGTCACATAGATTTTGAGCAGCTAGTGGTATTCAGTGTCACATAAGAAATGAAAATTTGAGGCTTAAATGAAGAGGGCAATGGGCCATAAGTATTTTATGGAGGTAAAGGATGAGGTAAAGAAAGAGGAAAAGGCAAGGGAAGAGGAATACAATGAAGAGGAAAAAGTGGAGAATCCTTTTTAGGATCAATTATGTTAATCCTCATTATCAAAAGGAAGAGGAAGGCAAAGATGAAGTCATGGAAGGTACAACCAATCCACAGGCAATGAGAACTCTAAGAGATGTTACACGCATGATAATTATGGCCATTATGCTAGAGATTTCTACCAGAAGAACAAAGAAACCCATACAAAGTTCAAGGTAATTTTACTTCATGTTCATCCAACAAAGATAATGAAAGAACGTTTGCCATGATGCAGATGAGTGGCTACAAGACTCAACTTTCAAATGTGTGGTATATTCATAGTTGTTGCAACAATAACATGAGCTCCAACAACGATTTCTTTTCAAAATATGGATGTACCATCAAACAAAGGGCATTTGGAGACAAATGATGAAACTAACCATATCATTAAACATATGGGATATGTGATCTTGAATGTTTTATATACGACTATGCAATTGAAATATGTTTTCATGTTCCTAGAATCACAAAGAATCTTGTATTTTTGGTTCAATTCCTTGAGAGAGCTTTATAGGTCAAATTCAATGATACATGATGCTTCAAAGAGAAACCCAATGGGAGGTACAAATTCATGAGCAAAGGAAAGAAAGAAGGGACATGTATCACATTTGATACAAAGACCAATTGCAACCATACTACCTACATCATTTTTTATCATATGTACATTCCTTTTATGCCATAGGTCTGATTCTACTCCCTCCTTCCTGCCTTTGGCTACCAATTTGTTCCCTTCCTTAGGGTTTTCCACTGACCATCCCTTTTTGTTGAAGTTGACCTACAATCATATTTCAACCATTCAATCTACAATACAAGATTCTTGTTTATTGTGGGAACATGAAGAAAATCCTTCAAGCACTTGGCCTTGTGTGAACCATCCAACATAACATCACCTATGTCTGTGATAGCATGGGGGGTACAATCACTTGTCTCTACATCCCTTTGGTTGATGTCACTTGCATGTTTGAAAAGAAATCCTTGTTCTAGATCATGTGATTTTTGCATCCACTAACAATGTGCCATATTCTTGACCCTTGTTTCTTGTAATAAATCATTTTCATCATAGCTAGCATACTTTAACTCTCATTATAACTAGATGCATAATTACCTTTTTCATTGTCTGATGGATTGTCCTTCTCCCTTTGATAGCAATCGCTTGCATAGTGGCCATACTTGCCACATATATAGAAACCTTCTAAGTTTTTGTTGTCTTGATTCTGGTTGTACCTTCCTCCTATTCCTTTGAACTTGCCTCTTCATCTTGATGAAGAGAACTTGCTTCCTAGGTCCTAATCAAAGATCTCCATTTGATCCTCTTCCTTGCCTTCCTTTGTCTCTACCTTGAGTTTTTCCTCAGCATCTTCCTTTACCTGCATAAAATGCTTGGGCTTCATTGAAATTTTCCTTTGACCCTCCAATGTTCATCTCTTGAGTGACCAACAAGACCACTAGTTGCTCAATTTTGATAAGATTACCAACATATATATAAGTGGTGACCTTCTATTCATCCCTAAGCCCATTCAATGTGTATGCTACCAGGTCATCAATAGTCATGTCATAACCTAAGGATTCCAATGCATCACTTACCTCATTTATCTTCAAAATGTAGTAGTTGATATTGCTACTAGATATATTCCTCAACTTATTAAGTTAATTCTTCAGTTGAATCTTCCTTGCTTTGCTTGAACTAGAGTAGATTCTTTCTAGGGTCTTTCAAACATCCATGAAGTGTCTAGATTAAATATGTCCGATCATTGCATAGCTAATATGTTGGGATAAGATGAAGATAACTCTCTTATCTCTCATATTCCACTCTTTGAAGATCCTCCATTGTTAGGGAGTTGAGTTCTCTCCCAAAATGGGTTCAGCATGTGACACACTAATAAGACCCCATAAAACCTTTCCTACAAGGATGCTCGACACTCAAAACTTCCATGATCGATAACTGTTCTCATCTAATTTCTCAATATAAATGCTATAATCTGATATGATGTACTCTAATGTTGTATTTTAGAACTCTTTTATGCAAGAAGAGTAGAGAGTATCAATGTCTTTATCTAAATACTTCAAAAACACCAATCTAGAAGGGGTAGATACCTTGCTTCTTCACTAGTAGACTTTCCTTGAGTTGGTGGTGTGCTCTTGAACTTGAATGCACAGCTCTCCTCCTTCCTAGTCCTTCAATGGTTTCATAGGCACTCCAATTACGTTCACAACTACCACTTGAAGCTGCTATTGAAAGCACTCTCATAGCTGTATGTTGCAACTCCACTGCTTCACCTCCATACTCTTTCCACCAAATAGGAGGTTGATGCTTTTGAATCGCTTCAATATGCCATAGATCTCCAAAAGATCCTTCTCAATTTACATACGCTACTCTTTGGTGGAACGCATCTGGACCATTTCTACCTGGAAGTAATAATTGACATGTGGCTTTGAAGTTTGCCATGACTTCTTTGTCTGATTCTTGACCATTGAGTTGAAATGTTGGATCCAAAACGAATGTTGTTCCATACAAATGAGTATGCATTTGCATCCATCTCTTCTCTGCTAATGATACAATCTGTGTTTTCTCTCGTAATGAAAATTGATTAAAGTCTTTTATTTTTTGAATAGCTTCTGACAAAATCCAATAAACTTTTCCAAACACAAATTTATCAGTATCAACCATTCGTAAAAGTTCCACAAAAGTTTTAGTGATACCAACAATTTTTTTCAAGATTATGCCAAAAATTTTGTGATTGTATTAGACACATACATTTGGATGCTGCAACTTGATAAGAAGAATACTTCTCTAGCCATGCCTCCTATCTTTGATCAGCAATCATTTCTACAAGAGCTGGCTTAACTTCTAATAATCCACTGAGTACAATGTAAGCAGTTGCAAATCGTGTGGCACAAAAAACCTGAAGTGCTTTATTGGGAGATTTTGATCGGAAGAGCAAATTAAAAATTGATGCTCTCTAATAAATTTGACCACATGATTTGCATCTAATAAGCTTTGTTTAATGAAAGATAATCTACCTATATCTTTCAATAATAAATTTAATGTTTGAGCTCCACATGGAACCCAAATAATGCCTTCATACTTGTTTTGAATTGTAATTCCAGCTACATGTATAATATTTTGTGATTTATTGCGGACAAAGCATGGTGACAAAGTATTAGGTCCACTATTTTTACTACATTCACCAACTCCACTCTTTTTTGATGTAGTTGGAGAAAATGGAGTACATGTATCTTGGTTATTCTCAAAGACAGTTTTGGATACTTGAGTAGAACTATCCTCATGATCCTCTACTATCATCGATGCATCTACTCGTCCTTGCTCTACATTTGGGCTACTTCGAAAGTGATGTGAACTACTCATGCTTTTGAATCTTTTTTTTGTGATTTACATTTGTTTGCATAACTTGCAAAATGTACCCATATATCACTATCAGGATACGAGCATCCTGCCACAGTATTACCTGTACTAAAGAGATGCTCTTTTATTCGAGTTGCATTTCCTACATAACGATGCCCACAACATTTGCATAGTATTGTGGATAATGTTTTACCCTCTTGATGAACAATCACATATGAACATTCTTTTCCCTTTCCCATAGTGCTTGCAAATTGCTTTATGAAGACTATAGAAAACAATATAAAGCAATATCAAACAAGATATTTCGATCAACGTTGAGTCAAACAATTAAAATAGACTTTAATTCTCAATCATACACCCATGTACAAATTATAATTACACAAACTATTGTGAAGTAAAAATCATTGTTGAGTTAAACAATTACAATAGATTTTAATTTTCATTCATACACACATATACATTTACACATACATATACTTACACATACTATTGTGAAATACAAATCAATATTAAGTCAAACAATCACAATATATTTTAAATTCTTGATCATATGCACATACACTTACACATACTATTGTGAAGTAAGAATCAATATTGAGTCAGACAATCACAATATATTTTTCATTCACAATTATAGACTCATATGCATACACATACTCATACACACACATACATATACTATTATGAAGTAAAAAAACATTATTTAGTCAAAAATAATCTACCTACATCTTTCAATAATAAATTTACTGTATCACAATAGATTTTAAATTCTTAATCATATGCACATACACTTACACATATCTTGATGAAGTACGAATCCATGATGTATCAGACAATCACAATAGATTTTAAATTCCTAATCATATGCACATACATTTACACACACTATTGTGAAGTAAGAATCAATATTGAGTCAAACAATCACAATAGTTTAAATTATTTAAAATTTATAGCAAAAAATTATACCTTGTTCTCTCTACAACACTTTAAGTTCGTAAAGAACAAAGTAGCTTTTATGAAAAATGAGTAAGAATCAATCATAATAGATTTTAAATTCACATATATATACTATTGTGAAGTAAGAATCAACGAGTCAAACTCAATTTTGCTCCTCTATTTATAGATGATTTAAATCTTCCTTTCAAACTGGTTCTCAAACTTTACAGACAACGTCATGAGAATTTAGCTTTTCGAGCATTTGTGAATCACAATAACAATCTTACTATCCAAAACTATATTCAAATCAATCTCTTGATATCCATTATTCTATATGATGAATCACTGTGTTCTATGGATTGACTGATTGAAAGTTCATTGGCTCTAACTACTATAGAACGTTATGAACAGTAAAACCCTTATTAGTGATCATGATGGGTATTCATGGTTGTCTTTAGTTGATATTCTCTGTGTTGGAACAAATAAGATCAAATCCACAACTCTGTTTTGATGAGGCAGTTCACATTGTGTATCTTATTTGTTGATAGAAATAGAATTTTGTTAGCAAAATAGAATTTCATAGTTCAATGTAGTATAATATATAATTATGATAAAGATGAATGGATAATGTTTTCTAATGGCACAAAGGAAGGGAAGTCTTGCAAGTGTAATTATAGGACATAGATTGAATGCTATTGAACAATAGATCGGAAGTTATCCATTCTCTAATTGCATAGATTATATCTCCTATAGCTATAACAACAAACGTTCCCTCCTCTATGAATCTACACAAATAGCGTCCATTCATCTTAGTCATAATTATACATTTTTACTGTATTGAACTACAAACTTCCATTTTTGCGACAAAAAACATACCACTCATTCCATCATCACACAAATTACAAAATAAAATCTAACTAAGTAATCTCATTTACTTTAATATAAAGGAAATAAAAAATCGATAACCATACACATTAATAATAGGCTCGAATAATGTAAGCTTTATTGTTTGTAATATGCTCCATGAATTGGAGTAGGATAATTTAGTCATTTCATTTGAAAGATAGATTTATAGATATTTATATTCATAGTCTTAAATAATTGAGCATTCATAACACCTATTCATGTAAATTTCAAGATTAAGTGAGAACAAGATTTTGAGTTGAACAAATGTATGTATGTACGTATGTATGTATGTATGTATGTATGTATGTATGTATGTATGTATATATATATATATATATATATATATATATATATATATATATATATATATATATATATATATATATATATATATATATATATATATATATATAGGCCAGGTGTCAAGAAAGGCGAGAGTGTTGTGCTAGCATGTTTATATGTGCAGATGGTCGGGAAGCATAGCATGTGTGTGTGCATGCATGTATGTGTGTGTATGTACGTATGCATATGTATATATATAGGCACACACACATGCTTACATACATACATACATACATACACACACACAACACACACACACACACACACATATATATATATATATATATATATATATATATATATATATATATATATATATATATATATATATATATATATATATATATATATATATATATATATATATATGCATGTGTGCGTATCAACACATACACTTAGGCACACGTCTCCTTATATTTTGTACCTAGAACCAGCTTACACATTGTTGGAATTATGAGTGTAACCCCAAATTCAAATAAACTATAATTTTCTTTATATATATATATATATATATATATTTATTTATTTATATATATATATATATATATTTATATATATATATATATATATATGTGTGTGTGTGTGTGCGTGTGTGTGTGTAAGTGTTTATGTGCATGTATTAAGTGTATGTATGTATGTATGTGTGAGTACATATTTAGTGTATATGTGTGTGCCTCCATGTACATTTGTGTGTATGTGTATGTGTATGTTTATTTCTTGTGGACATGTGAGTGTGAATGCATAAATGTGTAGGCATGTTTGAGTATATTTAGGCCTTCTTTGCATATATGTGTGCATGCAGGCATGTCGTCGTGTGTATCTTTGTATATTTATGTGTGCATGTGTTTATGTATATATATATATATATATATATATATATATATATATATATATATATATATATATATATATATATGTGTGTGTGTGTGTGTGTGTACGCACGTGTGTGTATGTATGTACGTATGCCTTATTCTACATGATGAATCATTGTATGCTATGAAAACTCTTTGGTTGAATAGATATCTATCAACTTGTTTGTCTATCTATATTTCCGATTGAATGATTGAACGTCCATTGGCTCTAACTAGTAAAGAAGGTTATTAACAGTAAATTTACCTAATTAGTGATCATGGATGGGTATTCATGGTTGTCTACTATTGATATTCTTTGTGTTCGAACTCTTTTTTGAGGACTTTGTTCACATTTTGTATTTTATCTCTTGATAGAAATAGAATTTTATTAGCAAATTAAAATTTTATAGTTCAATGTAGTATAATATATAATTATGATAAAGATGAATGGATGTTGTTTTCTCCAAGCACAAAGGAAGGGAAGTCTTGGAGGTGTAATTATAGGATGTAGATTCAATGATATCGGATATTAGATCGAAAAGTATCCATTCTCTAATTGCATAGATTATATCTCCTATAGTAACAACAAGAAAAGTTCCCTCCTCTATGACTTTACAATTATAGAACTCATTAATCTTATATTGAACCACAAACTTCCATTTTCACTACAAAAAACATACCACTAATTCCTTCAACACACAAATTACAAAATACAATCTTACTCGAATTGCATAAGTAACCTAATTTCTTTTAGTCATAGGCTCGAATAATGTAAAGTAAAACAATTGTATAAGTATTGTAATTTCTTTTAATCATTGGCTCGAATAATGTAAAAATAATTGTTTACAATATGTTCCATTAATTGGAGTAAGATAATTTTGAGTCATTTTGTTTGAAAGATAGATTTATAGATAGTAGTATAGATAGTCATTAAATAATAGAGCTTTCATAACACCTATTGATGTAAATTCTAGGACAAAGGAACATCAAGATGTTGAGTTGAAAAAATCCAAGAAATATGCAAACCATATAGTATGACATGAGAAACTAGACAAAAAACTAAAAGTGAATGACTTTGTATGCAAAGTTCAAGACGAAATTTGTTAGGAAGGTACAAAGTCAAGTATAGCATAGGAGAAACAAACTCATTTGTATCACTGGAAGGAAAATAGATGGAAAATTGATAAATACTAAGATACCAAAGAGCTAAAGAAAAATTAAAATTATATGCCTAACCATAAATCTCGGTCTTATATGCATAGCCCTAATCCTAAAGATAAATAATCTTAACACCTGTTTATACACACACACAAACATACATGATTGTGTGCCTATGTGCATTTGTGTGTATGTATGTGTGTATGTATGTATGTATGTATGTATGTATGTATGTATGTATGTATGTATGTATGTATGTATGTATGTATGTATGTATGTATGTATGTATGTATGTATGTATATATATATATATATATATATATATATATATATATATATATATATATGTAAGACAAAAGTTACGCAATATAACACAGGAGCAATAGCAGAGAAGATAACAGATATAGGAGAATCTCAATAATTTTCTACTAGCACCAAGTACAAAGATGATGGCGTTGTCCACCCGTGCGCTCTCAAGGTAGAGCTTAAATGGTGATCTAGACAACTCTAGAACGGGAGATACAAGGTAGAGGTATGCTGGCTCAACTCAGTGTCTCAGGTAGTGCAGAAGTCATGTATATATAGGATCATGGGTGGCCTGCCATGGACGGCTATACATGGGCGGTAGAGCGTGGGCGGCCACCGCCCGTGTAATTGCCATACAGGGCTTAGACTGGTTGAACCGACCTAACAAATATAAATGATTTCTGACTCCGATAGGGAATATTCCATGGAATATTCCCTTTACCATCGCGCCCCCCAGCCAGTGGGCCCGCTGGCCCCCTTGGACCCCCCAGCCGGGGCTGCTCACCGCTGCCTCGGACCCCACAATTGGGGACCCTGGTAACTCCCTTTCCTTATAATACCTTACATGGTCCAATATGACCTTCATCCAACATGCAAGTTGGGGTTCCCATCAATTGGGTAATGCACGCTTGGCTTCTCCTCATAAAGGGGGCCTTACAAAATGTGCATACAATCATGAGGGGTAGACATTGATCATATACTAACACCCCCCCTCAATGTTTACCGATGATAAAGCAAGTAGGTCTCGATCCTATGCCCATCTGTTGAAGATGCCTGTTGAGCTGCTCTCTTCCAAGTGCTTTAGTGAATATGTCAGCACAATTTGCCTCTGTTGGGCAATATTCTAGCTCCACAATTTCATCTTCAATTAGCTCACGAATGTAATGGTACTGTACTTCTATGTGCTTGGTGCGAGCATGAAATACTGGGTTCTTTGCAATAGCCATACAACTTTGATTATCACACTTGAGTACAGTTGGCATATTTGATGGAAAGCCTAGATCTGCAAGAATTCTCCTTAACCAGACTGCCTCACAAGAAGCAAAACAAGCTGCTTTGTACTCTGCTTCAGTGGAGGAGAGTGCGAGAGTTGGTTGCTTCCTACTTACCCAAGAAAATATTCCTGAACCAAGTGAGAAACAATATCCAGAAACTGATTTTCTAGAATCACAATCTCCAGCCCAATCTGAATCACAATATCCTTGGAGTGTATCACCTGTGGTATACAAAATACCAAAATCCAAGGTTCCTGCAATGTACCTTAGAATTCGCATTCCAGCATTCCAGTGACTCTCCTTAGGTTTGTTGGAAAACCTGCTTAACACTCCAACAGCATAGCAAATGTCTGGTCTAGTGTTGCACAGAAAAATAAGACTTCCAACGAGCTTCCTATACTTCTTAGCATCTACATCAGGCATGTTATCATCCATAGATAGCTTATGATTTACCTCCATAGGTGTGCTAGTTGGTTTGCACTCCATCATTCCAAATGCTTTGAGAATTTCTTTGGAATATTTTTGTTGTGAGATGAAAATGCCATCCTTCCTTTGCCATACTTCAATTCCCAGACAAAAATGGAGTAGACCTAAGTCTGTCATTTCAAACTCAGTTCCCAAGCTGATCCGAGTTTGATTGATGAGTTCCTGATGATCTCCTGTAATGATCAAATCATCTACATATACAATGATGACAACTAGCTTGCTATCCCTTTTTGTTACATACAAGTTAGCATCAGAAGTACTTCTTTCAAAACCCATGTTTTTGAAAAAATTATCTATCCGTTGGTACCAAGCCCGTGGAGCTTGTTTAAGTCCATACAAAGCTTTCTTCAACCTGCAAACTTTATCTTCTGAATTGGGCACCTCAAAACCTGGTGGTTGAGATACATATACCTCCTCCTTGAGGTGACCATTCAAAAATGCAAATTTGACATCCATCTGGAAAATAGGCCAAGACTTTTGTGCAGCTACTGCAAGTACCGTCCGAATAGTTGTCATGCGTGCTGTTGGTGCAAAATTTTCTTGAACATCAAATCCTTCAATCTGTGAAAAAACATGTGCAACTAATCGTGCCTTATACTTTTCTAATGTTCCATCAGCTTTATACTTAGCTTTCCAAATCCATTTAGTACCTATTACCTTCTTCTTTGGCGGCAAGTCGACTAGATCCCATGTATCATTTTTTAGTATACTATCATACTCAGACTGCATTGCCGCTCTCCAACCTGGATCATCAATGGCTTCTTCAATGGTGGTAGGTTCCTTTATCGAACCCATGATATCTGCCATTAGAGCCATGTTAACAATGTGTTCTGAGGCTCTTCTTTGCTCCTCTATTCTCTTTGATCTTCGTAATCCATCCGATGATGATTCTGGTACATCTACATGTGGATTGTGATCATCAAAGAGCTGTTGTGCCCACTTCGGTAGTGGCTTACGCTATGGAGCTACAACTGGTTGGCTTTTTATTGAGGAAATTTCTCCATCAGATGTTTCCTCCTCCTCAACTTTAACCTGTCTTTTGATAGGCACAAGGTGAGATATTTCTCCGTTTGATGAGATAGTAGATTTACCTTTATCTTCTACTAAGTATGGTCGTTCATCAAACACCACATCTCGGCTGACAAAAATCTTCCTTGCTTTAGACTCTTCACTATATCCTAGGAAGACACACTTTTTGCTTTTTGAATCCAACTTTGATCTTGTTGAATCAAGAATATGTGCATTACAGAAACAACCAAAAATTCTGAAATGCAAAACTGAAGGCTTTTTACCAGAATATGCTTCTTGAGGAGTCATCCCCTTTAGTGCTTTTGTGTAGCTTCGATTGAGGATGTAGACTGCTGTATTGACTGCTTCTGCCCAGAATGAATCAAGCATGTCTTGAGCCTTCAACATACAACGAGCCAATTCAACTATTGTCCTGTTCTTGCGCTCAACAACGCCATTTTGTTGAGGTGTATGAGCTGTGGTAAGTTGCCTTTTCACACCAAGCTCCTTACAGTAGTTGACAAGAATTCACCTCCTCTATCTGTTCTAAATTTCTTAAGTTTCCTTCCTGATTCATTTTCTACATACTTATGCCACGTTTTAAATTTTTCAAAAGCATCAGCCTTCTCTCGAATGAAATAAACCCACATCTTTCTACTATAATCGTCGACTAACAGCAAAAAGTAGAAAGATCCTCCTAAAGCAGGTGTAGACATTTTACCGCAAAGATCAGCATGTACCAACTCTAGAGGAGCTTGAGATCGATTGCTGGTCTATCTTGGAAATGCCTTTCGTTGTTGCTTGCCCATCATACAAGCTTCACAAGGTTCTTGCAACTCTGAAAATGCAGGCAAATGAGCAACCATCCCTGTTCTTTGCATCTCCTTCAAAACTACAAATCCGAGATGCCCAAATCTTTGGTGCCATAACCTGCTTACATCTTTATCTTCTGTAGCAGTTAAAGCACTTAACTCATACAAGTTATTCCGTCGTATCCCTTTACCTACAACATTACCTGATGAATCCATGATTTTTGCACCACTCTTATTGAAGTGAACTTCAAGTCCACGATCTGTTATTGCAGAAACTGACAACAAATTTCTTTTGAGTGTAGGTACATAGAGAACATCGGATAACTTTTTCTCAACACCTGGAGAAGTGATAAAAGAGATGGTTCCAGTTCCTTCGGTTGGACACTTGGAGTCATTTCCCACCACTACATTGATGGATTCCCGCAGAGGCACTAGGGAACTATACCAATCCTTTTTACTGGTCATATGGCGAGAAGCTCCACTATCTAAAATCCATGGTTCATCAGCACGAGCTTGAGCAGATGAACATACCTCTTCAATAGCTACCCAAAGTTCCAGCTCTGTGTTGTTTGCAGACTCTTTGTTCTTCCATGCGGATTTTACAGTCCCATTCCGTTCATCAGCTTGCTTCTTCCTGCGATCCTTGATGGCATGGCCTTTCTTTTCACAATAGAAGCAACTTCCTGTGAACTTTTTCTTCTTTGGCTTCTTCTTTGATACATCAGAAGAGCCTTTACCTTTTGCATTTGCTGAAAATGCAGCATCACTTGTGCTTTGCCGATTCCTCAACCGCATCTCTTCTTCTAAAAGCATAGCACAAAACTCTTCAAATGTGAGGGGAGTTGGTCTTACCTGAGTGTTAAGGGCTGTTACTAATCCATCATACTTTGCCGGAAGAACACATACACATCTTCGAGCCAGCTCTTCTGGTGTTATAACAACACCAACTGCAGCCAATTGGTCTTGAAGATGTTTTATCCGTTTGATAAAATCTTCAGCCTTTTCAGAATCAGAATGCTTTTCATTTGCCAACTAATTTTCTAAATTCTGTATCCTAGTGTGGTTCTTGGTCTCATATTGTCGAGCCAATATGCCCCAAGCCTCATGTGCTTTAGTAGTATGTTGAACTAAAGTAAGCACAGAATCACTTACACTAGTGACAATTGCACATAATGCATCAGCATTCCGCCTCTTCCAAGCTCGTAGAAGATCTGGATCTGGCTGAATCATCAATCTTGAATTAGCTGGATCTTCAACTGGTATAGGCTCTGGATCCAGTCCCATCGGTCCCATGACAGTGTCAAGTAATTCATAGGAGTCCAAAATTGCAGAAATTTTGAACTTCCAGAGTGTATAGTTGGATCCATCCAGCTTCCCTTCAGTGAATGCAGGTGGACGAATTCGAATAGGTGCAGCATTAACATTAGCTGAAGCACCAAGACCAGTGTTCAACGATGAAGCCATCATTTAATCACTCGAATAATCTATTGATATTCTAGTATGCTAGTAGGCTAAAATAGTGATACTTCTCAAGCTATTGGAACCTTACGGCTCTGATACCATGTAAGACAAAAGTTACATAATATAACACAGGAGCAATAGCAGAGAAGATAACAGATATAGGAGAATCTCAATAATTTTCTACTAGCACCAAGTACAAAGATGATGGCGTTGTCCACCCGTGCGCTCTCAAGGTAGAGCTTAAATGGTGATCTAGACAACTCTAGAACGGGAGATACAAGGTAGAGGTATGCTGGCTCAACTCAGTGTCTCAGGTAGTGCAGAAGTCATGTATATATAGGATCATGGGTGGCCTGCCATGGACGGCTATACATGGGCGGTAGAGCGTGGGCGGCCACCGCCCGCGTAATTGCCATACACGGCTTAGATTGGTTGAACCGACCTAACAAATATAAATGATTTCTGACTCCGATAGGGAATATTCCCTTTACCGTCGCGCCGGGGGCGCTGCCCCCGGACCCCCACCAGGGGGCCAGCGCCAGGGGGCACGCTGGCCCCCTTGGACCCCCCAGCCAGGGCTGCTCACCGCTGCCCCGGACCCCACAATTGGGGACCCTGGTAACTCCCTTTCCTTATAATACCTTACATAAATATGACCTTCATCCAACATGCAAGTTGGGGTTCCCATCAATTGGGTAATGCACGCTTGGCTTCTCCTCATAAAGGGGGCCTTACAAAATGTGCATACAATCATGAGGGGTAGACATTGATCATATAGTAACATATATATATATATATATATATATATATATATATATATATATATATATATATATATATATATATATATATATATATATATATATATATATATATATATATATATATATATATATATATATGTGCGTGTGTGTGTGTGTTGTGTGTGTGCGTCTGTCTGTGTTCCTGTATATATACATATGCATACATACCTATGTACATGCAAACATGCATAAACACACACACACATACATATATATATATATATACATATATATATATATATATATATATATATATATATATATATATATATATATATATATATACATATATATACATATATATACATATATATATATATGTGTGTGCATGCCTATATCAACACATACAGTTAGGCACACATCTATTTATATTTGTTACCTAGAACCCTCTTACGTTCAGCCTTATATTCAGATTTTCTAATTAAGACAAGTTGTGAGATTGGAAAATATCAAAATCTTCAAAAACATCTACATGCTCTTATAGTTCTCATCAAGATCTATCTAATGATATATGAATCTTGATAATCAAAGACTTAATCATCCATCCGAACCCTAACCCTAAGTTTTAGCTTTATATATTTAACCCTAACACAAGTATATATATAAAGGAAATGATATATAACCCTAAAGTATATATATATATATATATATATATATATATATATATATATATATATATATATATATATATATATATATATATGTATGTATGTGTGTGTGTATGTATGTGTGTGTGTACAATGTGTGTTCTTTGATGAACACTCCTAAGAATTTCAATGGAAGCTTACCCCTAATAAAATTCTTTGTGAGACTCAATTTTGTTTTCTAATAAAATCTTTTGTGAGACTCAATTTTGTTTTCTGCACTCATGCCACGTCCATCGTATCTATACATACACAACAAATAGTGGATTAGAAATTAATATTTATATATACATGCACACACATATATATAAACATGCATTGTGCATTCATGTGTATATGTTTATATGTAAATCTATTGTGGTGTATATTTTCATATATATGTGTCCATGTATTGAGTGTATGTGTGTGTCATGTATTGAGTGTATGTGTGTGTCTTCATTTGCATATGCATGTGCATGAATATGAGTATGCGTATATTTATATGTTATGTATGTGTATGCATAAACAATTTCATGTGCATCGATGTGTGAGTATGATTACGTGTTGTGTGCATGTGTCTGTTTTGTGTATGCATCTCTGTGTATGTTTAGGTGTATGCTATATATATATATATATATATATATATATATATATATATATATATATATATATATATATATATATCCTCAGGTGTTTATATATGTATGTGTACATGTTTATGTGCATGTATTTCTACATGTATGTGTGCATATATTAAGTGTCTGTATGTATGTGTGAGTATATATTTTGTATATATGTATGTGTCTGCATATACATTTGTGTGTATCTGTATGTGTATGTTTATTTGTTGTGTATATATGTGTGTGTGTGTGAATGTATAAATGTGTAGTCATGTTTGAGTATATTTATGCCTTCTTTGCATATATCTTTGCTGTAGGCATGTCTATGTGTGTATCTTTCTATACTCATGTGCACACACACACATACATATATATATATATATATATATATATATATATATATATATATATATATATATATATATGTGTGCATGTATTTGTACTTTAGCGTGTATTAAGTAGATGTGTATATGTGTTCTTGCATTGAGTATATATATATATGTGTGTGTCTTCATATGCACGTGAGTTTATATGGATGTGTTCTTGGGTATGTATTGAGTATATGTGTATATGTGTTCTTGCATTGAATATATATATGTGTGTGTCTGCATATGCACTTGAGTGTATATGGATGTGTATGTGTATGCATATTTGTTTATGTTGTGAGCATGTGTGTGAGAATGCACGAATCTGTATGCTTGTGTGAGTATTTTTATGTCTTGTGTGCATGCATGCATGTGTACGTGTGTATGGTTGTATATTCATGTGTGTGTATATATGTGTTGTGCGTATGTGCGGGTTCATGCATGAATATATATATATATATATATATATATATATATATATATATATATATATATATATATATATATATATGTGTGTGTGTGCGCGCGCGCGCCTATATACTGTTTTTGTGCACATCAGGAAAAAACAAAATAAAAAGGCATGTGATGCGAAGTGATGGGCGTCTGTTTGTTCTTTCAAGGCATTTGTGGGGTCTGTTTGTTCTT
Organism: Ceratopteris richardii; assembly: GCA_020310875.1. NCBI lineage: Eukaryota > Viridiplantae > Streptophyta > Polypodiopsida > Polypodiales > Pteridaceae > Ceratopteris > Ceratopteris richardii. Next base: position 157,816,792 of record CM035424.1, read on the forward strand.
TCAAATTTTCAATTCATAGGTTATATTCGAAGTAAAATCAGAAAACAGAAGGAAACAAAACCTAGATACTAATGGGTGCATGCATAAAAGCAAATCACCTTACAGAGTAGAGGGAGAAATTTTTTTCTTGAATGTGCTCATGCAATTGAGCTCCATGGCCGTTGCAATGAAATATGTTTCAGTTTCAAAGTAAACGTGGTTCACCTTTCATTCACATATTATTCATCTCATGCTTTAAAAAAAAAAGTTTTGCAATAGCCTACTCTCCCAAACTTTAATTAATAGAAAGAACAAATGTACAAATGAAGGGCCTAACACCTATGGGACCCCTAGAATCCCACAAAGCAAGTTTTTTTTCAAAAAAGGAAGTTCTACAATAGCCTACTCTCCAAAACTTTAATTAATAGAAAGAAAAATTGTACAAGTGAATGGACTAAAACCCATGGAACCCCCCAAATCCCACAAAGTAAGGTTTGCTTAAAATTTGCTAGAGAACATTCCAACAAAGTTTGATAACCCTTTCGTCCCCCTCATGGGGAACCCACTTACTTTTAATTTTGTTGCTCTCAAGGAAAAACATTCTATGATGTCTAAATAGAAGAGGCTTCTTACAATTGAAAATTCTTTTGCATAAAAGGAATAGATATTTCTTGATCCACCATTCTTTGGGAGGGCTACCAAAGTTTGTGGCACACCTCTCTTTCCAAATATTCTAGAGGGTCTCACCTCTTATAGCATTCCATAGTGCAGAGGAACAACCGATCACGTCACCCAATAATGCTTGCTTCTAGTTGATTTGTCCCTCTAGCAACATGATCCTCCCAAGGGCCCACGAGATTGACATTGATTTGGGGCAAGAAAAGAAGAGATGTCCCAATTTGTCATTGCCATGAAGGCATCGTTTTCATTGTGGAGGGACTTCACAAATTTTGTTAGCTTTTACATTGGTCCGAATTTCATGGTGGAGAATTTGCCACATAAGAGCTTATTTGTTTAATCTCGATATGGGGATGCCAAAGGGATTGGAATTTAAGATCCCACCTAAAACTCATCCAATCTAGACATGGACTAAGCATCACATGAAAGCCCATAATCTTCTTGAATATCAGAATTTTATCAAGATTGTTGCCCTTGTGCCATCTAAGACCCTCAAGGCGCGGAGAGTCATGCTCAATAAGGAGGCGATTCCTCGAACATTTTGAAGCATTGAATCTTCTCCACAATAGGCACCATTCTTCACGGTCCACTCTCCTAGCTGAGTCAATGACCTCAAATATAATCCATTGGCATGTTTCTTGATTCTTGAGGTGTTTCCACAAATGGAAATCTCTGTTCCAAAGCTTCCTAGCTTTTTGGAGGTTCCAAGTCTCAACACCTCTCATGCCTTTGATAGGGAACCAAGCAAAATCATTTTTTCTAATACTAACTTCCCATTTCCAATCTTCTTGACAAATTGTTTCACTTGTTCCAGCTCTTCCATAGGGAGCAAACTAAGCTCGCACCTCTAGGAGTCACATGATAGGGGAAGAAAGAACAATAAGAATATCAAGACCCTTCCACCCTAGAGGGCCCACAAGCCTAAGAGTGCTCTTGCTTTTGAAAATCACTTTGGCCCAAGAGGCATCCTTGTTGTTCATACCTTTCCCAACTTGTTATCGAGATTAGAAAGATCCAAGTTCCATTGTTGATCCATCGAAATGCCAAATCCAATTGGAATACCTAACAAGCAAAAGATTTGTCCCCTATGAGTCAATTGACAACCATGAACAACCAAAATTTGAGGTGGATGCCCAATACGGGCCTTGAAAGTGGTTTCAGAGTGGTTTATTTTGGAACCCCATGCCTCGCAAAATGTATTTAGGCAACATCAAAAGGTATCAATGCTGGCCGGATCATTATGCACAAAAGCATTCATGTTATCAAAAAAGAGCCGCATGATCCTTTGGTCTTGATTGAGGGGAAGAAAGAGGCCTTGAAAAAGAATTAAGTGTGCGTAAAATTTAAGATGGCAACTGAGACCATTGGCAATGATTGCAAAGAAAAGAGGAGCAAAGGGGCATCCTTGTCTTATAGAGTTTTTTAATCGAATAGCTTGAGAAAGTTGTCCATTCATGTCTATCTGCATAGAGGCACTTTCAAGTAGTGTTCAGATCATCTTAATGAATTTCTAGCCACATCCCAAATCTTTTAAAGATTGAAGAATGAAGTCCCACTCAAGTCTATCATAAGCTCTCCTGAAGTCAATCTTAAGAGAGAGGACATCTTGAGCAGACTCTTCAGAGAAAACTTGACCTTCCCAAACATCAATGATAGCCTCGAAGATGGATGTGCTCAGTAATCCATTTTTTTAAGTGACAAGAAATTCGATTAGCAATAGCCTTAGCAAGATCTTGTAACTCGTTTGTGACATCCTAATTAGATGCCAATTTTCAATCCTATTTTTCTTACTTTTTTTTCTGAATAAGCTTGATAATTCCTTCATTGAGACATTGAGGTAGCACATCAAAAGAGATAGACTCTTGCCACACGAGGCAAAATGGAGTATTCACCATGTGCTTGAAGGTCTTGAAAAAATCATTGGTAAGGCCATCTAGCCCTGGGTCTTTGCCATTAGGAAGCGAATCAATACCTTCAAGAATTTCATCATCCAAAATGGGAGCTTCAAGAAGAGGCTTCATATTTTGTGGAATTCTTTTGGATCTGGCCATAGCAATGGTTGCCATGGAATCATGTTTGTGAGGAGAAAGAGGCATGGAAACCCCCAAAGCTGGGTAAAGTGATTGAAAATCAACACATTATTATCTTCATTCGTCTTGCACTCAACCCCATCAATATCCATCATGAATGGGATTGCTTCCTTGGATTGCTTCTTCTTGAGGAGTTAACACGTTTCTTAGTAGGTTTGTCCACCTTTCCTACCCACCAATCTTCAAAATATATCTATAGATTCTTTCTTTGAAGTTCTTCTTCATATCTAAGCTTACCTTTGATTTTCTAGAGGCCACTTTGGTATTGAGAGTGGCCCACATTGACTTCTTGCTCAAGAAAACTATGCCCTCAATAAAGATTTTCCCTTCCAACACGACACATTTTTTGGATATTCTTCTAATTCTTGACAAAGATGTGTTGTGTCTTCACGACCACCATTCTCCAACACCTAACCAGCAAGGTGCAGGTGGCAAAGGGTGAGTTCCAAGTTGTGGTAATCTCTTGCTAGAATGAGGGGAACGTGAAGGATGTCATATTTGCATGAAACCATGGGGCTTTTTGAGATTGATCACTAGCTTGAATGTAAGCTCCATAGGGTATTGATCAGATTCAACAAGATCCACACATTGGGAGAGGGAAGGGCGACCCCATGTATTGATGATATTATGCACAATATAGCTCTTGTCAAGTCTAGATTTCCACAAGTTGACTCTAGACTAGAGGTTCAACCAAGAGAACTCAACCACCTCTTTTATGTCCACCACATCTAGATGCAGCTTGACTTGGTCCCATACATGCTTCTCATGACCATCCGTCACACACCCTCTATTCTCCATCTGTCAAAAAGAGCCTCCACCATATTAAAGTCCCCACAAAGAACGAGATTGAGGGATAAACAATCCAACGATTGCCAAGTAGTAATTCTATCTGCATCAATATTGGGAGCATACACATATACAATGGAGAAATACAGAGGACCCCAAAAGGAAGCACCAATCCATGAATGGTTTGGATCCACTTGGGTATCCACAAGTCTAGATAACCAATTGTCTTTAATGATGATAATAGTCTCTTTTGAAGGTCCTTCCTATCAATTTTGATCTCTTGAGACATATGAAGTTCCGTTTTTGGCTTCTATCGTGGATCCATTGGCCAATAACTATGGCTCATGAGGGTCAGAAAACCCTCTAACATTGAAAGAAACAATTATCATTATCCTTTAAGTTCTTTGCGGGGAGGGGCCTTGTCCCTCTTTTTCTTATTTTTCTCATCATCTTTTTTCTTTCAAGTGGAGGGTTCTTCACAAAGGATTTTCCATTTAGGGAGCTTTTGAATGGTATCTCCACCCATTGT
>CM035424.1:157823353-157848353 GCA_020310875.1 Ceratopteris richardii
TAAACCATTTAAAGGAACTTTACCACCTACTCCACTTCTTGATGACCCTCCTTTAATTGAAGATCAATCTGAAATCTTGGATCCTGAGAAAATAATTGATCATGATGTCACTACTACATGCACAGGTACTCAATATCATCAACATTTAGTTAAGTACAAAAATCACTCTATTGAAGAATGTCAATGGATACCTAAAACACAATTAACACCACATAATGGCCGCTTAATTTTTGCATATCATACACAAACGCATTAATGTAACTCCTATATGAACGTTTCCATGCATGTGTTTTTACATGGAACATGACTATTTTCATTCAGTGATGGAACATGTGACTGGCCATCCATGTTTATTTTTCTTTTATCAATTGAGGTCAGTTTCTTTTTCAACTGAGGGGCATGTTATGAATTATGGAATGTGTTGAACAAGGAATTGTTGGAGTGTTGATTTATAAATGTATTAATGTGTTTTGGTGTTTTTGAGAATAAGGGTCATTGTAGACCGCAATTTTTGATATTGAAAGCAAAGGCTTTCTACAAAAATTACCGATGTCTACCTTCACACATGCTTTTTGAAGCCGCTCTCATGTAACCACTATTTCAACATAATAAAAAATTCCTATATATACATGCACACTGTGGATTGTCGAAACAGAGTGCATGGGGGGAGATTGTGTTGGCTATGAGCTTATTCTAGTTCATGTGGGAACCCTCTCCATGTAAGAAGGAAATCTTATCTTCCCTTTATCTCCTTTTGATTGGTCAAAAGGGGACCCATTCTTGTATAAGAACATGACTATTTAGTTACTTAATTCAAGGCACAATTTTACAGATTTTTTATCCATGCGCATAGAGTCGAGCACTCTCTCTCTACATTCACTTATCCAATAGTGTATTGTATGAATGAGAGATCATTCTCTCTATCTTCTTTCTCTCTTTGCCTGTGCACACTGTGTGAAGAGATAGTTCTCCATAGCTGTTCTTATGCAGTGGCCACTTGGAGTCATCACTAGTATCAGAGCAAACTTATGCAATTGAAGTGAGAGAACTTTTGGCGTACTGCGTGGCTCTGCAACAAAGCACCGAGCTCAAGGATTGAATGCTGAAAATTTGGTCCGAAGGGAGCTTTTGAAATGATTCAGCGGAGGTAGAGCAAGAGTCGTTGAGTTTTAGAATTTACAAGGTCTTCGGGATAAAGAGATGAATTACACTCGAAGTTGTTAGAGGAAAATCTCCAGCTGCAACAAGGTGCAATGAGGTTCAACAGATCATCAACACTTTGGTGGACATTTAACCATATGTTGCAAATGTGCTATCATAGAGAGTAATGAAGGAGGTAATGCACCTTTCGTGATCCTTCCCTCATTTTTTGCACCTTGCTAGCACCAGATTTTGCCTAGACAAATATGAGTTGTCTGCTTCCTAAGAAGGTATTTGTGGCATCAAGCTGTGAGGACACAAGTCTCTTTGTAGATAGTAGAGTCTCTGTGTAGAATTGTTAGAACCGATATATTGTGTTTGAACACAACCATTAGTTTTTGTATTAGGTGTCCTCAGGTCTAGCATATTTGCGTTTGTCTTCCGTATAGCTTGTTCTTGACTTTCCATGTCAAAGGATGTTTAGAAAATCCACATACTCAACCTCTTCTGAATAAAACAATCTCGATCGCAAACCATATGTTTGATCCATTTGTGGCTCATACTACATTCATATTATCAGAATATGCAGCACACGGTAATGCAGATCTTCCTGCTAAAGTTTTCATTTCTTGGAACATGCTCCAAAGTTTCACGCAAGGTTTAGCCATACTATGGATCAACACAAATTCATTCATCCCTTTTGTTACTGCACTCTAACTGCAGTCATCCATGAGTCACAATTGTTGACAAAAAAGAAGTTCAGTGGCTGCCATACACATATTTTATGTGTGTTGTCTGGAAATGTGATAGAGTTCGCAAAAGCTGGCCTTGAATCTACCAATGCATTACGATACTATTGGACAATGGCCCTTGTAAACCCCTTTTGTCGTAAAGACATCTCTAGTGGATGTGAAGATCAGCTTGTATTCGTAAACACGTATGTTTGCATCATTCCATTGACATAGAGGACTCGTGCTCATTGATATTGAGCAAAGTTCTCAACTTTAGAATCTAAATGAAAGGATAATGAAGAAGCGGACACCTATCAAATAGTTGTGAAGAGAGACAAATAAAACACCAACGTCTTAAATGTATTGTAAATTCTATGCACATAGGTTTAAGCATGTCATTTTCTATTTCTTTTATGTACGGGAATTAGACACCCTCTCATATTAAGAGAAGGACCTTTCTCGAGTTATAATTGTAGTTGTTTTTGTATCATCACGTTCTCTCAAGTGCCTACAACAAATGCCCACAAGTGCAATTCAAGCAACAAAACAAAGAATGGAGTTAAAAGGAAGACACACAAATATTACATCATCATCAACAACAATGGCAACAAAACAAGGATGAGGAAAACAAACCAATGTTGTAAGCCTACCAATACCCTTGTACCACCCTACTTTGTCCTAGGGAAGGAAGATAATTATGTACCACCCTAGAATGAGAGAAGGATATACCTTGTTCCACCCACTGGTTTGTTGAGAGAAGGAAACCAAAACAATATACACCACTCTTTATATATGGGAAGGATCTTTACCACTCTCATTGTATGTAGAGAAGGAATAGTACCCATGAACAAGCTATGTATAATCAAGCTCAAGGGGGGGATTGTTGGCTATGAGCTTATTCTAGTTCATGTGTGAACCCTCTCCATGTAAGAAAGAAATCTTATCTTCCCCTTATCTCCGTTTGATTGGTCAAAAGGGGACCCATTCTTGTATAAGAACATGACTGTTTATTCACTTAATTCAAGGCACAATTTTATAGTTTTTTATCCGTGTGCATAGAGTCGAGCACTCTCTCTCTACCTTTACTTATCCAATAGTATATTGTATGAATGAGAGAGCGTTCTCTCTATCTTCATTCTCTCTTCACCTATGAATACTGTGTGAAGAGATAGTTCTCCATAGCTGTTCTCGTGCCATGGCCACATGGAGTCATCAGATTGCACCGAATATTGTGTTTTGTCTCGTCTCCCGGCATGTCTTGTCTCGTCTCCCGGCATGTCTATTTTTCTATGTATTTTCAGCATCTATAACCTTTGTGTGCACATTGTGATAACAGTTTCTTGGATTCAATGCAATGGGGAACTTAGAGCTAGTCCAGATGGATGTGAAAAGTGCCTTCTTGCATGGAGATCTTATAGATGAGATCTATATGGAAGAACTAGAGGGTTATGTTTCTTGGCAAAGAAAGTCTAGTTTGTAAGCTGAAGAAGAGCTTATACAGACTTAAACTATCCCCTAGGCAATGGTACCAAAACTTTGATGCTTTTATGAAGTCTCAAGGCTATTCTCCAAGCAGTGAGCATCATTGTCTCTTCACAAAGAGATGCTCATATGGAAACTTGGTATGCTTGATAATTTATGTTGATGATATGTTGATTTTTGGGAATTCCTCTTATGACTTGTCAAGTCTCAAAAACAAGTGGAGTAAGACATTTTATATGAAGGATTTGGGGGATGCCAAACATATTCTTGGCATGCGCATTACTCGTGATAGGAATAAAAGATGCTTATACTTGTCTCAAACTGAGTATATATCCAGAAAACTAGAGAGGTTCAATATGCAAGGTGGAAAGGCATTGAGTACACCTTTACCCACCTATGTGAAACTAAGCAAGGATGATTGCCCCAATCAGATGAAGAAAAGGAATTCATGACCAAAACTCCTTATTAGTCTGTTCTTGGAAGTCTCATGTATGCTATGGTAGCTTGGAGATGTCATCTTTAAGAATATATAGCTATTTCCACTAGAAAAGCAGAGTATGTTGAAGCAAATTGAGACATCTAAGGAAGCATTGTGGCTTTGCCCTCTTGCTTGTGATATAGGTCTACCTCTGCATGTACCTCGTTTGTTGAGTGATAGTTAGAGTGCCACTACATTGGCTAAGGACCCAATCAATCATGCAAAGAATAAGCACATTGAGGTGTGATATCACTTCATTAGAGATTGCTTAGACACTGAGCACATTATTCTTGAGAAGTTTCATAATTGAGATAGTGTTGCAAATGCTTTCACTAAAGTTTTGCCATAGGATAGCTTTTGACACAATTGTGACTTCATGGGGTTACTTGATCCATGATCTTACAGATTTACTTGTATATTGTGTAACATGGCCATCATATGGGAGGTATAGTTTGTATACTTACACTCACGTTTTCTTTATCATTATATATTTTTCACACTTACACTCAAGTATTCCTTATCATTCTATAGTTCGTATACTTACACTCAAGTATTCTTTATCACTCTTTATTTTTCTCCCATAGTCACTTCGGCCATATTGGCCTTTAGTGGGAGATTTTTACAACAAGTGACCATGTGAAAGATCAAATGGCCATTGGACACTTTTGTGTATGTTCTTTAATAAAACATATAGTGGTCTGGTCAGCCATAGACTCTAAGGTTGATCACATTTGTAACACCGACAAATTCTACCTTCATGCTCTCTATGTACTATGTTTTTTTGCATATTCTATAGCATCTTTGCATACTACTATGTGGAGTGCTTGGAGCTCAATTTTCTACTTTAAGGGTATTATCGTGGAGCTCTTAAGAAGGAGAATGTATCGTGGTGCATCTATGTCAATATTCTTCATCGAGCGTGCCTATCTAAGCAAAAATCCATCTTATCTTAGGCTTCCAAGGCCCACCAATTGCTTGAAGTATTTTGATGGTGCACCCACAGTACGCTCTCCTTCTTCAAAGCTTCACGATGATATCCTTAGAGTAGAAAACACATCTTCAAGGGCCGAACACTATTCTCTACACAGAGGCTATAGGATCTACAAAAAACATAGTACACAGGGAGCATGAACACAAACTTCTTAGTTGTTACAAATGTAGTCAAACTTATAATTTGTGGTTGACCACGCCACTATATGTTTTATTAAAGAACAGGTACAAAAGTTTCCAATGGCCATTTGGCCTTTCAAATGGACACCAATGGTAACAATCTCCGACTAAATGCCAATATGGGCAAAGTAACTATGGGAGAAAAAATGAAGAATGATAAAGAGTACCTGAGTGTAAGTATACAAGCCATACCTCCCACCTAATGGGCATGTTAGACAATATACAAGTGACCCCCATCAAGTGACAACAATGTTGAAATCTATCTTGTGGTAGAACTTTAGTCAAAGCATCAACAACATTATCTCGAGTATGAACTTTCTCAAGAATAATGCACTCAATGGCTAAGCAATCTCTAATGAAGTGATATCTCACCTCAATGTGCTTGGTCTTCGCATGATAGACCAGATTCTTAGCCAAAGCAATGGCACTTTGACTATCGCTAAGCAAACAAGGGACATGTTGAGGTAGACCCATATCACAAGCAAGATAAGAAATCCATAATGCTTCCTTATATGCCTCACTTGCTACAACATACTCTACTTCTATGGTGGAAATAGCTATATGTTCTTGAAGATGAGATCTCCAAGAGATAGCACCTGCACCAAAATGAAAAATGTACCTTGATGTAGACTTACAATTGTCTACAAAACTAGCATAGTCACAATCTGTGTAACCAATAATGGATGCTTTCCCTCTTCTTAAGCATAGAAATTTTTCCTTAGTGCCACTTAGATATCTCAAAATCATCTTGACCGCTTCCGAATGATGTACATATGCTCACAACTTGGATTGCAAATGCAATGTTTGGTCTCGTGGCTACCATAGCATACATGAGAGTACCAACAACATACAAATAAGGAACTTTGGTCATGAACTCTTTTTCCTTATCTCATTTGGGGCAATCATCCTTGCTCAATTTCACATATGTGGGTAAAGGTGTACTCAATTCCTTTCCACCTTGCATATTGAACTTGTGAAGTACTTTGGATATGTAGTCACTTTGAGACAATTATATGCATCTTTTACTCCTATCAAGAGTAATGCGCATGCCAAGAATATGTTTGGCATCCCCCGAATCCTTCATATCAAATGTCTGACTCAACGTTTTTTTTTAGAATTGACAAGTCATAAGAGGACTTCCCATCAATGAACAATGAACATATCATCCACATAGAATATCAAGCATATCAAGCTTCCATATGAACATCTCTTTGTGTAGAGACAATGATCCTCATTGGTTCGAGAACAACCTTGAGACTTCATAAAAGCATCAAACTTTTTGTACCATTGTCTAGGGGACTATTTAAGTCCATATAAGCTCTCCTTGAGCTTGCAAACTAGACTTTCTTTGCCAATAACTACATAACCCTCTAGTTGTTCCATATAGATCTCGTATGTAAGATCTCCATGCAAGAAAGCAATTTTCACATCTATTTGGACTAGCTCTAAGTCATCCATTGCAAGAAATCCAAGCAACATGCATAGGGTAGTCATCTTGACTACAAGAGAGACGATTTCCTCAAAATCAACACCATGTTGTTGCTTAAAACCCTTTGCAACAAGTCATGCTTTATACTTTGGAGAAGCACTATCGCATGTGAATTTCAACTTATATACCCATTTACATGGTAAAGCTTTGCTGCACTTTAGCAAATTTGCCGAATCCCAAGTACCATTCTTGTGAATAGAATCAAACTCACTCTTCATGGCACACTCCCACTTGACATGATCGGTTGTCTGCATAGCCTCTTTGTAGCAAGAAGTCTTACTTGCATCTGTGAGCATAAAAAAATCCAAACCTGAAACATATCTATCAGGTGGATGTGAGACATGTGTAGAGCATCTCAATGGTTGTTGAATAAGAGCATTTGTAGACTAATCTGAACGAACATTTTCTTGAACATCCCTATGTGGAGCATTTTTATGCATGCTAACTGGAGGACTAGTATCCTCAAACACCACTCTTCTCAGTTCAACCTCCTTTATGGGTTGTTTATGCATCTTAGACTCATTGAAAATCCCATCAATACTTATGATTAGTCATCGTGTTTCAAGATCACATAAGCAATATCTAAATTTTCCTTCTGGACCATATCCAAGAAAAATGCATTTCTTTGACTTATGGTCCAACTTTTGTCTAAGATTCTTGGGTATATGAACATATACTTCACACCCAAAAACTCGAAGATGATCATAATATCGTGACTTCCCTCTCCATAACTCATGTGCCACTTTCAAACCTTTGGTAGTACTAGGTGAAAGGTTAATCACATGAACTACAGTCAATACTGCTTCTACCCAAAAGCCTTGTAAAAGCTTTGCATGATGTATCATAGAAACTACTATATCGTGAATCGTTCTATTCATCCTTTTAGCTACACCATTTGGTACTAGGGAATAATTTGTAAACTCTCTACCAATTCCTTTGGAATAACAAAAGAGGTTGAATCCATGTGAGGTATACTCATCTCCATTATCTAAATGTGAAGCCTTAATCTTAATTCCTTTTTCAATCTCAACTCAAGCAAGCCATTTTCTAAAAGTACGGAATAGCTCATCCCTTGCCTTGATAGGATATACCCAAAACTGTCTAGTAGCATCAACAAAGTAAAGAGAACCACCTAATGACCTTGTGGGCATAGGACCGCACACATCTATATGAACGAGACCTAAAGGTTGAATTGAAGAGTCAATATGCATCTTGTGCACAGTGCTAGTTTGCGTTCCATATTGACAATGCTCATAAAATGAAAAAACAGAGAAAGATAACACATGTAAGTAGCCAAAACAAGAAAGATTTTCCATTTCGATACGTGATATATGACCCAATTGGCCATGCCAAATACAAGCCATAGGCTATTCAGTAAGAGCTAACAAGTGTTCTTTCTATGATACAAATAAAGGATAAACTAAGCCAACTTTGCTTCCTTTCGCAATAACCATATTGCCCTTTGATAGCGAAAGGACTGAGAATATAAGAACACCTTGTAACCAAGGTCATCAAGTTGACCAACTGACATCAAACTACCTGATAACTGAGGTACATGGTGTACATTATGCATAGTAAATTTTGAACCATCAATGAATTGCATAATCACATCTCCAATCCCCGCAATGTCACACTGACAAGATTAGCCAAGTCTCACGGTGCCAAGAGACTTTGCTACATGATTAGAGAACCATTCTCTATATGGTGTCACATGGAAAGAAGCACCAGAATCAAGCAGCCATGTGTGGCAAAGGGAATCAGCTATAAGGACCTCAGTTGGCACGCTTCTATCAAGTGTCAACACATCAAAATCATCAGAAATAGCATTAATTTCTTCAATCTTTGCAGTTGAAGTAGATTGTGCAGGTAGTTGTTTAACATGTCCATCAAAATTCTATCCTTTACCTTTAGCATTCTTTAATGAATAACAATCTTTCTTCATGTGTCCTTTCTTATGATAATAATGACATTCGATATCCCTCTTCCTTGATTCACTTCTACTCTTATTTTGTTGACCATCCTTTTCCTTGTTCTTGCTCCTGCCACATTGCTAATTCTTTGATTGGTAAGAATCATGAACATTATATGCATCTACACTGTGAGTGCCAACCATAGATTTTCTACAAATCTCTTCACTCAAGAGTGCTCCACATATGTTATCATAGAACAGTTTATCACTAGGTGAACTATTGCTAATGACTATGAAAAACGTATCCCATGATGATGGCAAAGTGCAAAACAACAAGACTATTTTCATTTCATTATCCATATCCATTTTCTAAGCTTGTAACTAGGAGAATATAGCATCAAATTCAGTTAGATGAGCAACAACACTATCTATGCCCTTCATGCAAATTTCAGATAACTTTCTCATCATATACACTCAAAAAATGTAATCGCTATATCAATGACCACATGGATCTACATAAGGAGTATCCACAAAAGCATACATAGTGTGTATGTGCTCAAAATATGTAGTAAAATGGCATTGAAAAGCTGATTTCATTGCCCAAAAACTACCTAAAAACACTTGAGAGTGTATGTTTACTCTATTATTTAGGCTCAAAAACCTGCATAGACTTGCGATGGCTACTCCCACCACAACTAAAACCTTTCAAGAAACCTGTAGATTAACTAGTGTGGCTGAAAACATAGCCCAAAAGGTGATCATTCGTTGTTGAATAAGTACAAAAAACACTCTTCTTGATGTTCTTGGACCTCTGTGGAGAGAATTATGCACAAAAGTACTCCAAAATGGCTCCAAAAATCACCACAAAAATGCTTCAAAAATAAGTTGTGAAAGCAAACAATGAAGCTTTGAGGGACCAAGACTTGTTGGGGATGTTGTGAACATTAGTTTTTCCCCTTCTTTAAGCAACACAAGAGTGTATCTTAGTGGTAAGAGATTGCCACAGTTAAGCGAGCTCCGGGGGGGAAGAGTACTCCGCTGGGTGACCTCCGAAGAAGTACCAGGAACCTCCATCTTCCTTGAACATTAAGGAACTCCCTCATGTGTAGCCAACAGTGTCGATGGTGACTTCAGTGAGTTGGATGACAAGATATGCCAAGGTCTATGCCTTGGTCACCACCTTGGAGATAGCTTCCTTTGCTTGCATAAAAGGAGCAGAGTGTTGCATGGAGACGCTCTGATACCAGTGAAGTATTTTGATGGTGATGACCATAGTGCACTGTCCTTCTCCAGAGCTCCATGACAATATCCTTAGACTAGAAAACCAAGCTCCAAGTGGCGCACATGGTACTCCTCATAGAGGCCATAGAATCCATAGAAAAACACAGTACACAAGGAGCACAAACATATACTTCTTAGGTGTACAAATGCAGTCAAACGTAGAGTATGTGGCTGACCAAACCACTATATGTTTTATTAAAGAACATATACAAAAGTTTCTAGTGGCCATTTGGCCCTTCACATGGACAATAACGATAACATTGCTGGTTCAAGAAGCAAATTCTATGGTGAAGAAAATGCTTCCAAGGCTCAGGGCTAGGGAGAAAACTGCGAACGACACCCAGTACAACTTTCCTCTCATAGGAAGGATCAACAATCCATAGGCCACCATGCCTAGTTGGAAGCATGATGATAGGCCAAACAACCTTGGCCCAACTATGGATACCATCTCTCTTAGATCATGAAATGTTCTCGGTTACACATTGGACATAGCTAATGCTAGAGCTCAAAAAGATCCAACAAGAGGTAATATACCACATCATGGCTAAGAGGTCCTTCTTAGCTACCACAACTCTCCTTCCCAAAGACAGAAGAGAATGCTCCAATTCATCAACTTCCTCTTGATATCAAAAGGAGAGGTGTGATTTGATGCTCAATCAATAGCTCCAAGCCAATGTGCTAGCCTAGATAAAAAATGGTAGTGCCAAGAGGAATCCATTGAAAACAAGCACTTAAGCCACAAAGGATGTACAAACTCACTAATCCAAAAACCATACGATTGGTGCAAACTCATTTTGACACCCGATGCACCACAAAATGTCTCTAATGCAATCATAAATGTGGAGATATTGGCCTTGTGGCCATGCAAGTAAATTGTAGTATCATTAACATACTGAGGATCGAGAATCATGTCCCCATGAATAGGAATCCAAAGACCCTCCAAACCAGTGTCATGTGTAGTCAAATAAGAGCTCATGGCATCAACAAAGATAATAAATAAGGTTGGATCCAAGGGAAAGCCTTATCGCATAATCTATAGCTATTGAATCACTCCTCTTGGCCATCAATAACTAGAACTTGGTTGTGGGTAGATCTATGAAGTGAAAAAAACCATGTTATCTAACTAGTGGAAAAGCACATACAAAGCATAGCGTCCTTTACAAAATCTCAATCAACAAGATCATAGGCTTTCTAAAAATCAAGAAGTAGAATAGAAAAAGCGGATTTCCACGTATATGAGCAAAGGATACCGCCTCCAAGAACATGAAGAAGTTGTCAAGGATATTACAAAAAATAATAAAAACAAACTATAGCGTGTATCAAGAACTCAAGCATGGGTTGCAATCTCAAACTCAAAGCCTTTGAAAGAATTTTATAAGCTCAATTGAGAATCGTAATTGGTCGCCATTATCAATGTTCATCAAGATCCCCCCCTCAAGGATGAGGAAAATTAGTCCCTTTGAGTGCAACTCCAATAAGGTGCCCCCCTCCATGATCTACTAGAAGGCAAGCTTGAGACCTTCTTCCAAGATCCACCAATAGTGGATAAAGAAAGGAGGAAGGAGTCCATCCTCACCAGGACAACTATCTCTCACAAGTCTACACAAAGCATCAAGAAATCTCAAGACCCAAGAATAGGACAAGGATTCTATTTGGCATTTCATAAATCATAGTCCTACACACATGTCTCAAGACACACTATGTGCTCTTTGCTAAGTATCAAGAATTGCCTTGATTAGTAAGGTGTGATAAAAATTGGTGGCCATCTCCCACTACACAACACGCTCAAATGTCATCACGCCATATCCTAGGTGCAACTGATGGACCCCACTCTCTTAGTGTTGTGGCTGAGTAGCAATGAAATACTCACCCAAGACTATCTCCCCTACATACATCCGCTAAGAGGCCTGATTGTGATAGAAGAGCTTAGATCGCCAATCCTCCACCTTGCAAAGCACCTATCGATAACAAAGAAGCTATGCAATCGCCCAATTACTATTTGGGTGATGCTCAAGTACATTGGAGGGAGGCGATGCCTCTCTGAAGGCATTACTCGATCTCCTTAAGGTAACAAAGCTATTCTTTGCTTGTCTCATGCGAGATAATACTAATATGCTAGAGCCTCTCAAAGAGCACTTAGGGTCTAATGCCAACATGTCACTATAGTTGGCCCTAAATCTAATGAATATGACCTTCAAATATCTTACCAATCTGAATGTGCTTAAGAATATGCATGACAATCAAACCTTGATCAACACTCTCATAGGAAACAACCACACGGTCATGATTGGATACGTAAGAGCCCACCATAATACTAGTCATATCCCCACAATCCGCCAAGGCATCACTCACACACACACACACACACACACACACACACATATATATATATATATATATATATATATATATATATATATATATATATATATATATATATATATATATATATATATATATATATATATGTGTGTGTGTGTGTGTGTGTGTGTGTGTGTGTGTGTGTGTGTGTAATCAATCCTAGAGAGATTCATCCAACCAATGGCCCTCTCTGAATGTGAAAAAAGGAGACTCTCTCTCTCTGTGGCATAACCCTCAAGATGCAATAAACCATGAAGCCTCCGTGTCAAAGAAAGCATCTCCCATGTAGCTAACTTTCTCCCATGAGCCCTAATCTCACTATCACCCTGCCTCTCCTCAAATGCCTCAATTATGTTGGAATCACTAGCCTACACCATACCTCTACACTAGGCACTCAATCTGTGATATGTGACCAAAACACACGATGTGTGCTCTCATGGTTTGGAGTATAGAGACTTAAAAAGCCACGTCTAAAGTCTCTCCACAAAGTAATCATCCAAATGGCCCTATTGGGCACAATCTCTCCCCTTTCAACTATGGATGTCTACAAGGAATCCCCAATCAAGATACATAATCAACCCTAGGACCCATTGGGCCCCATAGCCAACGAACCAAAAAACCTTGTTTGTGTCTCTACAAAGTTGTCCATAGTGCGGAGTACGACCTAAAGAAAGATGGTTCTTCTAGAGCATTAAAATATGAACAGGCCCACCAATCAGACACTAGAGGAGCTCTAGTGTCTGATTGGTGGGCTTTCCATCTTGTGAACATTCCATAAGAAGACTTTCGTAAAGACTGAGTGCATCAAAAGCCTATAGAGGTAGCAAAACAGGCCATCTTCTAGGCTACCTTGGCTAGGGAATAATCAGAATCCAAGCATCCTTGACGAGATGCCAAATGCTTCGTAAGAGCTCAATGAAGGCTAAACCATGTACACTCACACAGGAGCTTTTTCTTGAGTGTGCATCTCCTCATGAACATTCATATAGCATGGTATAATGATCGTATCTGTCATCACATTCATAATAAGCTGACTCTCCTAGAAGCCCTAAATTAACATCAAGTGGGTTGGGTTGTGTCTAGGAATGGATAAATTGATCTATCTAATGAATCTCGCCAAGGTGGTGAGAGAAGTTAATCATTTGAAATAATCAAAACATGTCAACCCCTCCATAGTCCAATAAGTTTGTAATGCTCTGCACAATGGGAAGGAGAAAAGCAAATAACATGAAGCTCTTTCTGCACGAAGCAAGAGCCACTGCATGGAATCGAATAGTGGAAGGTGACCTACTCTCCTCTAAGGACCAAAGTCTCGAGAGCAATCATAGCTAGGTATCTCCATATGGAGATGATAATAAAAATCATGAGGTTGGGAGGAATATCAGACATGGGAGAAGTACCAAACATCACTAGGTGTCTGGGATGTGACAGACCCTCATGTGCTACAAGGCTCATCCCAAAGTCATAATTGTGGAATGCTAGGAGTCATAGAACTTGAAGGACATGTAGGCATTGGTGTTTGGGCCATCAAAGGAGGGATTAGATCTAGTGTGGGGGTCGAGGTAGAGGGTTCCAAAACAATCTCTACAGGGGTCACAGATATCATCTTCTCTTAAAGCATGCCAAAGCAGTTACTCATAGGAACATAAAACTGGCAAAAACTTGGGTGCTAACACACTATTGTGGCCTCTTGTAAAATTGATAGCCTATGGAGGAGGGGGAAGGACTTGTTAGAGCCATTGGAGCAATGATGGTTTGCTATCCAACACCCCCGACTATGGAGTTTGCCTCATGGAAGCCTAAGGAGTATGGGGCTACTGAGATGCTTGGGGAAGGGCTATTGAATCCTGTACTGAATCTGGCTTCCCGCCTAGCACCATGATCTCATGGGGCATGCTTCACAAGGTGGTCAACCTTATGACAAGAAAAGCATTGATTTCGGAGGTCAGAGAACTTGATCCTCTAAATCAACCAATCTCGAGATGACGATGGGAGCTCCACCTCAAAATGAAAGCAGGTATGATAAAAAATGAGCATCTGCATAGAAGGTAGGTCCACTCCCTTAGCCACTACAGAAACCATCGTCAGTGGAGTCTCTAGGAAGGTATGAAGGGACCCACCAATCTGTGGTAAGTGAGACAAGTGCTCCCAATGTAGGCTGGGAAAGAAAGCCCTTAGAGACAAATCATGTTGTGTGGGAATGAATTCCAAAGACGCTTCCACCAAAAGATCAAAACGACGGGTCCAAGGCCATATGTATGCTAGGCAGCCTATAGCACAATCAGTGAAAGCTTAATCATCTCATTGATCTTTCTCCCCATCATTCCTACAAGAAATAGAAAGAAACAAAATCACCCATCAGACAACATGCAATAGCACACACGTCATATGGAGAATCTTATTTCTCAATGAGATATAAAGAAAACAATTAGATTGAAAACAAAAACAATTTTATCCATTATATTTTTCTTTTCAACTTTCTCTCTTGTTAATGTAGTTACAAAGAAAATTTATGGAACAAAAATCATTCTTTGGAAGAACATTGCTAGAAGTTGCATACCCATGAAAAGATAGGATTTCAAGCTAACAAGACCTTCATCTTTTTATTTGTAGCCACCTCATAATTTATGTGAAGTCAAATACACCAATTTCTATTGGAGGAGATGGTGGATATTCTTCAAAGATGAAGTGGTGTTGCTTGGTCCTGCTTCTCACCTACCAAGAATAGTTGCTGGAGAGTGTAGTGGGCCTCTTTATCTAGCTAAGGATCACAAATAATCATATATGATGTCTGAAATATGATCCACTAATCAATGGATAAAAAAAAATAGGTAGGAAGATGATCCAAGTCTCTACACATGTCCAATGTTTTGAACAGTGCTCTGAGCACAGCAGCAATTAGCTTAATTCCTTTTGGGGAAATATAATTAGCTTAGATAGCTACCAATCATGAGTGATTTCATAAAAAAGGATGGAATACACACTCAGAATGGTTTTTAGCAAATCACAGACCATGTCTGATATTTTTGGGGTGCATCAGTCAATAGAATAGAGAGCAATGTCGCATTAATATCTCATGATTCAAAGAAGCAATGATAATGAGATCTTGTAGCTATGAACTAGACAGCATGCTAAAGCTAGGATGCTTCAAATCATGGAAAATGATCAATCATGCACTTAGAACAAGCTCTGAGAAGATCACTAAACTGATGTAGTCATTGCAGAGAAGTGAAATGAAGATGTAATGACAACGTATGTATTACATCATGTACAAATACAATTTCATTGGCAATAATCTATTGCTCAATGTGTGGGAGGTGAATGAGATATGAAGTGAGCTCTCAATTCACAATGCATCCTTTCAAAATGATCTCATGGAGACGAGATATCACATGGGTCATTTGATCGCCTTTTTATAGTTGTGTTTAGAGCCACTGTTTGAATTCAAATTTAAAAGTTCACCTAAAAGTAAATCCTAAAGTATAGGATATATTCTCTCATTAGTCAACTACCAAACGATTCGTGATTTGAAGCTTCCTAAATCCACGCGCAAGTAATGCACTTTTACAAAAGTAAATGTATCTGATTTTACAAGACATTGATCATATAAGTTTCCATGAGTATTATGCTAACCATCCAAGTATATGGGATTGGATTTTCTTGCACCAATAGCTCCCCCTCAAGCTTAACATTCTTGATCCTCATTCCTCCTTGATCTCCTGCAAACGAGTCATCAATTTGAATCTATTCATCTTGTTTCCATCCAAATACTTTTGAGTATATATGCACATTGTAAATGAGTTGATACATAGGATAGTTGAATATCTTTGCTAAGCAATTTCTCCCTTACATAATGATGGTGCACCTCAATGTGCTTATTTCTTGTATGATATAGAGGATTAGCAACCAAATGAAGTGAACTAGTGTTGCCTCCAAAGATTATTGGAGTGTAAGAGTGTAACCCCAAATCTGCATAGAGTTGCATTTGCTAGCCAAAAAACCTTGGTCTTGCAAATAAGTAACATTTCTATGGTTCCAAACTCTAGGAGCTTGTTTTAGGCCATAGAGTGCCTTCCTTAGCTTGCATACATAACCTCATTTATTTTTATCTTCAAATCCTAGTGGAAGTGCCATATACACTTCTTCTGATATCCATCCATTTAATAATGCATTCTTCACATCTAACTGATATAGCTTTGTAATAAAGTAAGTCTATGATCTAATGGTTCAGCCGGTTCAGCCGGATCTGAAATCGGACATCGTTTGGTCATCCATGTGTATGACCAAAGATCTCGAGTTTAGACTTACTAGGAGGTCTTGTGCTCTTGTGAACAAGTGATCCACTTAGCTTAGTGGTTAAGTCTCAAGGATGTGAAGAAGGAGGTCTTGGGTTCAATCCCCATGGGGGACATGGGGAGAGTATTTTGCCCAAAGAGATCTAGAGCCTTCTAGAAGCATCCACTTGAGTTAACTCGAGTTGATTGGGACACCTGGTGCACATGCAGTTACATGGCCGACACATGGTTGGCTAGTATCCACCTGCCCAAGAAGGCAATCCCCTGGAGAGAGCTATATATAGAGGCATTTGCTTGGGAGGAGATTCATCTCTGTAGCATGTGGTGGTCGTAATCCTTGTTCTCTTGCATTGGTATCAGAGCTCAAGGTTGAGCTTCCATGGAGACCTTGATGGGGTTTCATCATTTTCATCACACAAGCTTCAATGGAGATCTTGAAGCTATCCTCTACAATTTTCACTATCATTCTCAGCTTTTTCGCATGGTCTGCAGAGAATGTGAGGCAGAGAGGAGGTCGACTATCGACTTTTGTAGGTCTAAGTAGACAGAAAGCAACAAGAAAAGGGATTGCCAAATCTCAGCCAGCTCAAGATTTGAACCGGCAACCTCACCGAATGAGGTTGTTGTTCTAACCATGGAGGCAAGGCATGGCTGATGAAGATCTATGATTGCAATCAAATATTCTTAAATCAAAAGCTGTGGATCGCAATTGGAAAATGCAACAAGGAGGGCCAACTCTGTACGGTTGCATAAGGTCCTGAACCCGTGACCTTCTACTCTAGAGAGATTTGCTTCAACCATCATAGCAAGGAGCGCGCCTAGATTGTGCAAAATGACAATAATTTCAAGAGATGATACTCGATTCCATGACATGCTGGTCGTGGTGTTTTGCTCCCACCCATGGGTGTTGAGCCCGTAACATCCACGAGATTAGAGTTCTCGGGCGCTGTAGAATTTTCTCCAGCAGAAGATAAATAGCGAGCTTGCTGCTGGGGATAGCCCATGGTCTTGTCTTTCAGATGCTCCCTCTTATCCAATTAAGCAAGCGATGTTCATGATCGAGCTTTCTGAGGCAAAACACACTTAAACCCGCAACATTAATGTCCCAGAGCATTTATCTGTCCACGACAGTAGGTCAGCAGTAGACGAGATCGAACTAGGTACATTAGCAACCCACACAATTGCTCTATCCACAAGATTAGAGCGCAACAGCAACTTCCGAAACAAATTAAAAGGGAACACCATCTTTAGAGGGTGGAATACAATATTGAACCCGCGATGTCAACACAAGGGATGTGTTTGCTAAGCTTATACAAAACATAAGCAAAAAAAGTCAGCAAACGGTGGCTTGCTGGGTTCGAATGTGAGACTTCAAGAAGCCATAAGTGCTTCGACAAAGAGAGTTTTGTTCAATTATATAGATACACCATACCAACTCTTGTCGCACTGTTGGCCCTCGATGTTTGATCTCGGGAAGGCTAAAAGAATTACTGGATGTCTTAACTACATCACCAGGCGACTTTGATGTTAGTATTTTTGCACGCTGGGTGCTAAGCTACCTGCCGAGTACTGCATCCATCCCTCAAGTACGAATCCAAAGCAATGAATGTATAAAAGTCTAACTGAAGCGCGACTGTAGTTTTGAGTGATTGAACTCTGTTCCCGTAGCTTCAAAGTACTTGTCTAACCATATGAGGATCCGTTGCTCTGCGATGATTTCCGAATCGCTTACTGTCTTGGTCTAAAAAGACATGACTAGTACTTCATTTAATAGATGGGAAAAGATCTCTATACCGGGCGATGGGAGATATGTCATAGCCACGCTGTCACCTTAGGGCTACATAATGCTCTTTTCGATCTTCATCGAATGATTTTGAATATCCTGTATGAAAGGAGAGAGAGCAAAAAACAAATATTGAAACCAATCATTAACTTGGAAAATACTTATCTCCCAATCATTAACTTGGAAAATACTTATCTTCATCGAATGATTTTGAATATCCTATATGAAAGGAGAGAGAGCAAAAAACAAATATTGAAACCAATCATTAACTTGGAAAATACTTATGTCCCTCCTTTGATCTTTGGCAAGAGCCATACTCCTTGAGGCTTCATGTGCAAAGCTTTAGCCATCCACTCGATAGAAACTCAACATCCTCCATACTCATGGGTGGTTCAATCCTCGCTTTATACTCTATACAGGATTTGATATCGGATAATCCAATGAGATCTTGAGTTGAAAGACCGGATTAAACCCTTGGCCTTCACTTTAAAGGTATTCTCATATTGGAACATGGTCAATTATCATTGAAGTATGGTAGTAAACTTCATTCTGGATAATCTTGATGCAAATTATGGAAACCTACATGAAAGAGCATAAATATATTGAAACACTTATTAAACACAAGCATGCATCTATATGTCACCGCATGGGAGTAAAAGAATGTTGGTGCATTTCTCCTTTCAAAAGAATGTTTTCATGCACAAAACGCGTTTTCTTCTTGCTTAAAAAGATAATTAATGCTCAAGTTGATGCACAAATGGTTATATCTTTTTATAAAAGCTAGCAAGTAGAATGTTTGTGCATGGATGATTGGACATGGATGATTGGATGCACACATGCCAAGCTCAAGAATTTCTTGAGTTAGGTTTGATGCATGAAAGGAGAATGCCAACACATGCATGCACTCACATGCATTTGCATGCAAGAACAAACATTTTTATATGCATGATTGTTGGTTAAGTAGTTGAATACTTATATTAAGCACTTTTTTGAGAATGAGAAAAGTATGCTTGGATTTGTTTAAGCTAATTAGAGCTTAAAGAAGAAACCCAAAGTCAAATTAATTTTTGGGAATCAAGATATTTCCAAAAAGATACGTCAAAGTAATCTTTAGGAATTAAGCTACTTCTTATAGATAAGCCAACAAAGAAAATAGTATGGTTAACTATTTCCTTGGATTAAAAGAAATATCTTTTGGACAAGCAATAAAGCTTTAAGTCTTGGTCTTGTCCAAAAAGTCAAGAATTTCTTTTGAGGATCATTCCAGTTAAAGAAAAAAGATTCCAAGATGAATCATTGGACTAGAAAGCAAAAGATTCTAAGATGAATCATTGGCTTTGTGCTTACTCGATTCCTTGGTAGGAATCCATAAGTTTTTGAAAGAAAAGTCTCCCTAGATGTGAGACTCAAATCTTTCCAGTAAGTTTGATAGCAAGTAGTTCCTAGCAGTTCCTAAACCATCGGTATGGGTGCTTCAGTACAAATATTGATATAACCTAAAGGTATATCAAATATCCTTAGCTTTGGAATCTGAGAGGCATCAGAGTATGCTTGGACTGAAGTTCATGGAAATATCTCTAAAAATCCTGCAAGTAAGCAAAGAAGCTTTAGATAATTCAAGAGATCTTAAAGATAAAGACTAATTCTTTATTTTAGTTGCAAGATCAATTAGAATTGATCAAGCTTGGCCATGATTCTCCAAGAACATGTGATTGGAACTACTCTATAGATTGCACAAGTATTGACAATAAAATTCCTTTTGGGAATTATTCTCTCAAGTTTCATTTATCTAATGGAAAAATGTGAAAAGACTAAGTTGTTCCAAGTCTCAACAAAGTAATAAAATTCCAAGAATGTAGTCTGTAATCGTGAAGACGGTACTTAAGTCAGTGGAAGGTAAAACATAATGTTTGCCTATCCTTAAAGGGATTTTGGTATAAATCTAGAAAGCATGAGTAGATGCTTAAGACTTAAGCAGTAGAGAGATTCCTATATAAAGTCCCCGGGGTAGATACCTAAAGCATCAGTAAGAAAGGAATCTAAAGACAAGAAGCTAAAATCTCTCGTCACTATAAATTGGTCAAGGATAAACCAATTGAACTTGAATCTGTCAAAATTCAAGTACTTGGAATTCTGATTGGTTTTCATTTGAAAAACCCTAGTAAAGAAGGATGGATATTCCATCAAAAGGTTTTCAAGTTCCCAAAGGAAAGTAAAAGATCGTGAAACGATCATGTAAAGGGATCAAAATCTAGAAAATCTAGTTTGAGGTAATGCCTAAAACTTTAAAAATTCTCGTAAAAGAATTGAAGAGATAAGGTACTCTATCAAGAGATGTTTAGACTTGAGGATAAGTATCACCCACACATTAATGTGAATATAAAATAGGGTGGTATGGGACACGAGATTTTATACTCAGATTGATGTAGGAAAGATGGTATGGGACATCGGACCGTGGATGATAATTATCTTTTAGTCCTAGTTTGGATCTTGAAGTTAGGTTTAATCCTCAAGGGAATTAAAACTTCAAAGATGGAGTTCACATTCAAGGAGATTAAAAGTAAGTATCTCAAGATATTTTCAAGGTAACTTCAAGATCAAGGAAATGGAAGATATGAAGCAAGTAATTTCCAAGATCTTCTTGACACACTTCAAGATAAAGTGTTGTTAATTCGAAAATATTTCATAAATTTTTGAAAATGTTGGACTTTTATTTGAGTTGATCTTTTCAACCAAGGATTTTATTGACTAAGTCAAGCACCAAGTTCCTAGTATAACTTGGTAAATTCACTCTTTTGACTCAAAGAAATGCACAAGAATTGCATTCCCAATAAGGAGTCAAAAAGATTGAATGTGACCTAAACTTAGTCTCAAGTAAAGCATTATTTGAGTAAAAACTCATCCATAGAACCTCAGTGGGTCGACACACTGATGTTGGTTACCACACTAGTATCTTGTGGTTGGATGATGTTTTTATTTGCTCTTAATATTTTTGGGAATCCAGCTTATTTCTCTTAAAGATAAAAAAAATGCTTCAATACCCTGTTGAAACAAATCTTGAGAAGCTAAAGTCCCGATTCATCTAGACTTTGATGCATAGCAAGTTTATGTATCTTCAAAGTTTGAATTGGTTGTAGAGAGTTTTATTTATTTGTTTCCGCTTTCCAAATCTTTTGGAATTGGCTCAGACATGGTATTTGATTCCTTTTGCAAAAGACCAGGGTTAGCCGGTTAGAATTAGATAACTAAATTGAACATCCTAGATAGATATTATGTATAAGAAACTTTTCAATCTTCAAAAGATAATAAGTCTAAGTGGACTTACTTATTTTAGTTTGCTTCAAGTTATAGCATAAATGATTTCCCAGAGTCTAGTATACTCTAGAATGGAGAAGTTAGGAATTACTCAATAGATTGACAATTCCCAAGAACTTTTAGCCCAAGTCTTTGAGAAAAGTATTCTAAGTTGGATAAATTTTCATTTTGAATTTGAATTGATCAAGTTATAGTATGGTTGACTCAAAGAAAATGGCAAACTCTCTCCCACAGTTTACATAGGATTTTTAAACTCTCATTAGGACAAAGTAGTCCTCTGAACGAGTGAAAAAATCGAGTAAATGTTAGGTAAAGTAAACCATTGAACAAAAATCCAAGTTAGATATTTGGGACAACCAAACTTCAAGTTTTCCAAACCAAATTCAAAGTGAATCAAGAGTTCTCAAAATCTTGTGAGTCCATGCACCAGTTATGCCCAGAAATGGCCTAGTAATTTGAATCCACCCAGTTCAAAGGTTTGTACCTAGATTGCACATTGAGAAACTATGAATTGACGAGGGATGTTTTTAGATCCACCCTTCTTATTCATTCACTACTTTGTAATTTGACCAGTCTATCAAAGTGCAAAGCCAGATAGTGTTTTGAATCATTTGGACAGGGATGCCGCCATAGAGATGAGACATGTTCTTCCAGTTTTAGAACATGACCATGTTCTTCTGGCTTTAGAACATGAGGCTCGAGGGTTGCCTACAGTAGATATATAGCTTTATTTTTTAGGACGAAAATATTTTCCAAGGGGGAAAGAATGTAATAAAGTAAGTCTATGATCTAAGGGTCCAGTTGGTTCAGCTAGATCTCAAATCAAACACCGTTTGGTCATCCATGTGTATGATCAAAGATCTCGAGTTTAGACTTACTAGGAGGTCTTGTGCTCTTGTGAACAAGTGATCCACTTAGCTTAGTGTTTAAGTCTCAAGGATGTGAAGGATGAGGTCTTGGGTTCAATCCCCATGGGGGACATGGGGAGAGTATTTTGCCCAAAGAGATCTAGAGCCTTCTAGAAGCACCCACTTGAGTTAACTCGAGTTGACCGGGACACTTGGTGCACATGCAGTTACATGGCTGACACATGGTTGGCTATTATCCACCTGCCCAAGAAGGCAGTCCCCTGGAGAGAGCTATATATAGAGGCATTTGGTTGGGAGGAGATTCATTTATCTAGCATGTGGTGGTCGTAATCCTTGTTCTCTTGCAAGGTTCGGATTCTTAGAAGCTGCAACACTTACCAAAACCCCTAGTTGTTGGCATCTTTGCCACAGGTGAAAAGGTTTCTTCATAGTCCACTCCATGGGTTTGAGCAAACCCCTTTGCCACTAACCTTGCCTTGTACCTGTTTATAGAAACATTTGAATTCTTTTTTATTTTATATATCCACCTCAATCCTATTACATTCATGCTTGGCTTCTTGGGAACTAGGTCCCAAGTATGGTTGTCCTCAAGTGCTTCTACTTCTTCCTACATGGCTTCTCTTTATTCCTTCCTCTTACCAGCTTCTTCAAATGAAGAAGGCTCTTCTATCATAGAGTCTTTAGTGATATAGATAGAGTGTTTGGTGACTAATGATGTATCATGGCCATACCTTATGGGCTTTTTGCTTTCCCTTTGAGATCTCTTGAGTGCTTGGTTGGGGGATTTTGGAATGTCTTCCAATTGCTTCAGCTTGGTCTTTCCTCTTGACTTCCATGCCTTGAAATAAATTTGCTTTTCATCCTCTGAATTGATATCTTCTAGTAGTTGTTGATCTTCTTGAGTGAGAGTTGGAAAATCGCTTTCCAAATCATAAGGTAACTTGACTTTCCTGCAATCATCTTCAAACCATGAATTATTTTCATCAAATACTACATCCCTACTAACTATAAATCCTTTTTTAGTGGGATTGTATAGCCTGTAACCCTTTTGGTCATACCCAATGAATATACACTTTTCACCTTTAGGGTCAAGTTTCCCTCTAATCTGTGAGGGAATGTGTGCATAAGCAATGCACCCAAATATTTTTCAATGGTCCAATGAGGGTCTCCTACCATTCCATGCTTCATAGGGTGCCATTCCATCCAAAGATTTGCATGGGAGCATGTTGACCAAGTAGGCAGCTCTGGAAATAGTTTCTACCCATAGGTAATTAGGTAGCTTCTTCTCATTTATTATTGACCTTGCATCTTCAACTATCAACCTGTTCCTTCTCTCTGCCACTCCATTTAATTCAAGAGTATATCTTGTTGTGACTTCTCTTTTTATACCTCTATCCTATAGGAATAAATCAAATTCATGTGAAAAGTACTCACCACCTCCATCAGACCTAATCCTCTTCAAGCTTCTACCTCTTTGGTTTTCAACTAATGCCAAGTACTTTTTGAAACATGTAAATACTTCATCCTTATGTTTCATGAAATAGAGAATTGTCCATCAATTGTAATCATCTATAAATGAAACATAGTACCTTGAACCTGAGATTGATGGATCTTTGCTAGGACCCCACACATCAGTGTGTACAAGCTCCAAGTAGTCTTTATACATGTACTCCTTTCTGTTGAATGGTTGCTTGTGAGCTTTACCAAATTGACATGCTCCACATTTATATATCATGTGTTGCTTGGACACATTGGGAATGTCAAGCACACTCTGATCCCTACATATTTGCTTTAGTATTCTTTCTCCTATGTGTCTTAGCCTTTTGTGTCATATCTCTAGCTTAGATAGTGTTTTCTCCTTGTAATTGAAGAGTGCTATGTTCCTGGTGTCTTCAATATCAAATGTTAATAATCTACCAGATTAATAATCTACCAGATTTCTCACCTTTAGCAATCCTTTTGAATCCTTGTTGAGGGTCTTCCAAATATGCTCCATTCCTAGTGAATGACATGTAAGCCTTTCTCAACAATGTGACCAACACTAATATAGGTTCTTGGTTATCGTTGGTACATACAAAACCTTACTTAAGAGGTTATTGTTACCATCAAAGGTCTTGAAATTTCCAATTTTTTTGATTGAGTGTTTAGTGTCATCACCTGTCTATACTTCATGCTTCCCTTTGGGTTCTTCAAGATTAGTTAATAAAGCTACATTTCTAGCCACATGATTGGAACAACTTGAATCCATATAGAAAAGATGCTCATCATCTTTACCTTGCTTGGATGTCATATTCATGATGAGTAG
This sequence comes from Ceratopteris richardii, assembly GCA_020310875.1. Lineage (NCBI taxonomy): Eukaryota > Viridiplantae > Streptophyta > Polypodiopsida > Polypodiales > Pteridaceae > Ceratopteris > Ceratopteris richardii. The sequence continues at coordinate 157,847,962 of CM035424.1, forward strand.
AGAGTCCTCTTGGTCTTCTATGTAATTGTTATAATCTCTTCTTCCTCTAAAACCTCCTTGATAATTGTTGTTTTCATAGCCTTGATTGTAGTTATGATTGTAGTTTCTTCCTCCATTGTAGTACCTGCCTCTAGATTGTCCATAGATACCTCTATGGAAGCCTCTTCCCCTTTCGTTCCTTGTGTTCTTGAAGCATTCTTCTATGGTGTGGTTGGTAAGACCACAAATGTTGCAAGGTGGGTTGTTGTAGGATCTTCCTCTACCTTGCTTTCCTCATCTGCCCCTTCCTCTAGCACCTCTTCCTCTACCTATGTAATTAGCTTGAGAGATACTAGCCTCTTCTTCATTCTTCTTGATTTTACCTTTATCCTTACTTTTATTCTTATCTGTAT
>CM035424.1:157853353-157860853 GCA_020310875.1 Ceratopteris richardii
ACTCAATATTTTGTGTGTGTTTTACACTGAGTACTACTTGCTTCTGTCAAACTTGCATGTGCAAACCCAATTGTGACTCGCATTGTCTTATGCACACTCACACACACAGAGATCTCTCTCCACTCTCTCTCTATCTCTCTCTCTCGCTCTCTCTCTCTCTCTCTCTCTCTCTCTCTCTCTCTCTCTCTCGATCTCAGATCTTGGTAAGTGGTGCATGTAATCTTAGCCTTTATCTTTCTCTATGCTTTGTGTTTTATAATTTTTCTTCTCTTTGATTTTGCAGAAGTTTTTTGGCGTCGATTCTTTGGAATTCGACGATAGATGACATACATTATGCTTTGAGGACAATGATCCAAAAGAAGGACATACCTGTAAGTGATTTTTTTATTCTCTATTGATAGAGAGAGAAAGAGAGAGAGAGAGAGAGAGAGAGATGAGAGAGATATAGAGAGAGAAAGAGAGAGAAAGAGAGAGAGAGAGAGAGAGAGATAGAGAGAGAGATAGAGACATGGAAAGAGAGAGAGAGAGAGAGAGAAAGAAAGAGAGACAGAGAGAGATAAAGAGAGATGAAAGAGAGGAAGATAGAGATAGGAAAATAGAGCATACATACACACACACATCTACACATGCATACAGACACACACACACACATGTACACACATGCACACATACACACATATACACACATGCATGCATACATACACACACATATACACACATGCATGCATACACACATACACATATACACAAATGCATACACACATACATACACACACATATACACATATGGATACACACACACATGCATACACACATACATACACACACATATACACACATGCATACACATTGGCTTACATACACACACATGCATGCATATACACACACATGCATACATACACGCACATGTAAACACATGCATACATACACACACACATATACACACATGCATACATACACACACATACACATATACACACATGTATACATACACACATATATACATACACACACATGCGTACATACACACACACATGCATACATACACACACATGTTGGAGCAATTCTATGACAAGCCTAAGTATTGGCTTGAGTCCCACAAAGTCATAGAAGAAGCTTTAAAATGAAGACTATGCAAAGTTCACTTGTGAACTACCTCTTGTAACTTTTGAAGAGTTTACTTAATGTAAAAGTGAAAGAATCTTAAGTGGTTGAGTCCACTTGATCAAAAAGGGAAAGAGGAGGAGCCACGAATTCGTGTTTGTGGTAGGTAGAGAATCAAATCAATCACTAAATGATTGGAGAGTGATTGAGGGAAGTTAGCCTCCCAAACTCAACTATAAATAGATGGCAGCTTTAGTCGTGGTTAGAGAGACCTATGTGAAGACCTCCAAGAGCTGAGCTTTATGCCATATCAAGGTGTGATTACAAGGCACACATATGTATCAGTAATTCCATTGTATTGTACAAGCAATATACTTTCATTTTCATGATCATTTGAGTTCATATTTCCATGTTCTTGTGAAGTGTACTACTCACTGCCATATCTCTCAGTTTTCTCAGTCAGATTGCAGAGATGGTTTCTCTGAGCTTGGTGCATCATTTTTAGTGATTTAACTTGTTAAAGTTATCTCTATAAGTCTACTATATGCTCATAAATGTTCATTTCATTTGGGTATAACAATCTTCAGTTATGTTCAGTTGAAGTCAACCCTGTCTGTCATTTTCACTTCTCTGTCAGGTACTCGACTTTTGTACTCATCTTGTCAGAGCTGTTTCTGAGTGTGTACTTATCCAAATTCAATGCTTTAAAGCTTGTTGGATTCAGCTTACTGTCTAGTATAAGCACACAAATTTTCATGATCTTTGGATTCTCTGGAGTTATGTTCATTTTTTTGCTCACTGGTCTCAAACTATAGCAGCCCGTGAAAATTGGGATGATGTCATCAGTTGTTAAACATCATTCTCAGTGTGTGGTTCATTATTTTTTATGGGATTACTCTTGAAAGTTAGCTCTTTACATTAAATAGACTTCCCCAAGAGGAATTAAGCTAATTGTTGCTGTGCTCAGAGAATTATGCAAAACACTGGACAAGTGTATGAACCAAAAATAGCAAGTTCTTCACCTCTGAGCTAACTCCAACTTATCTGTTTTGATCTATCTTTTTGTGAGTGATCTTCCAAGGTACATAGGGTGTCTAATACATCCATTGGCAAGCTAAAAGGGCCCACCACATACTCCTGGAGTTCATTTGGCTGGTGTAGATCAAGTATTTTGCAACACCTCTTCATCTTCAAGCACATACCTATCCATCTCTTCACAACACATACACATATACACACATGCATACATACACACACACATACATACACAAACATGTACACACATGCATACATACACACACATGTACACACATGCATACATACACACATGCATGCATACATACATACACATATACACACATGCATACATACACACACACATACATACACACACACATACATACACACACATACATACACACACACATACATACACACATGCATGCACACACACACACATACATACACACATGAATGCATACACACAATGCATACATACACACACACATATACACACATGCATACATACACACACATATACACACACATACATACACAGAGATATACACACATGCATACATACACACACATACACATATATACACATGCATACATTCACACACACACATACATACACACATGCACACATGCACACATATACACACACATATACGATTTCAGTATAGATAAATAAATATGAAAATAGCTAGTGTTTTAATTAAATATATATAATTAAATATTTATAATTAAATATATAAAATTATGATTTTAATGTTTTTTTACATCAAATATATAAAAATAGGATTAGGATTTTTAGGCTATTTACACATGCATACATATATACTTACACACACACACACACACACACACACACACACACACACATATATATATATATATATATATATATATATATATATATATATATATATATATATATATATATATATATATATATATATATATATATATATGCATAGACATATATACATGTTTTAGGTCTAGGTCTTTACAATTAGGGTTTTGGGGTTTTTACACATGCATAACATATATACACACATACACATACACATATAATACATATATACATATATATACACAAGGATACACAAATATACATATTTTAGGTCTAGATCTTTAGGATTAGGGTTTTAGGGTTTTTACATACATATAATTCAATTAATTTTTTTAGGTCTTTAGGTCTTTAGGTTTTAGTATTTCAGGTTTAAGTCTTTAGGATTATGATTTTAGGTTTAATAAAAAAATCAAACGTTCTAAAATGTCCATATTGTATCAGTTGGCTAGTTTGGATCCGGAGGAGAGAATGGCATGTCCTTGCACTGAGTGCAAGTATCAAATTTATCAGAAATGATGGATTTGTACTACACATGTTAGAGAGTATGGATCCTTTGATAAAAGTCGACTACAAAACCTATGCTACCATTCACATGGTCCCCCAAGTGAGCAGATGGATCCAAACCACATTGCACCGGTAACCTCTCGTGGACAAAAGAGAACAAAAAAAGAGTTAGAAGTACAAGCAAGTACTAATAGCATTACAAGGAATGAACACATGGAAGAAATGCTCAAAGCATTTTATGAGATGGACAAAGATCATGATGGTGGAGAAGATGTCGAGATTTTCATGGACACAATAGAATTTCCACGATCAGAAGCCAATGAAGAATACGAAAACATGCGAAGACTAGCTCGTTTACCATTGTACAATGGAGCAAAGATATCCGTACTATTTGCACCACTCGCGATGCTCAATCTGCAATCCATTTATGGATGGTCAGATAGTAGTGTCTCTGAATTGTTCAAGTAAGTGGATTTGAAATAAATTTTCATTACTGTATCAAAATAACTGTATTTACTAATATCGTTCTAATTGCTTATTGCAGGATTCTTTAAGATCAATTTTTGTGAGAGGGCAATGACATGCCTCCAACACGTGGAGATGCAAAAAAAAAATTACAGTCCATTGGAATGGACTATACTAAGATTCATGCTTGTCCTTAGTACGGTGGATCTCCTCTAAAGCGATAAATAGAGATAGCATAGAGAGTGTGAAACTCAATGCTAGCAAGTATGTTTGTATGGTAGAGAAATAATTTCCCACAAGTATTCTTCCTATTCAGCTTCATTTACTAGTTCATGTGATAGATGAAGTTGCAATAGCATGATCTTTGTCAAAAAAACTCTCCATAGAATCTCTTCATTCATATGCTCACTCTCCAATTGTTTTTGGAGGTACGCAACAGGAGCCTGGTTTCTTGCCTGCTATAAAGTGGGAAGTGTGTCCCAAGCATTATTTTTTGTTTTCTAAGAGTAAATGTGTCCGTAGTTGATGGATGTTCTTCTTAGAGCACTTTATGAAGACATTAAAAGGGTTTGTTCGATAGAGAGCACGTCCAAAGGGCAGCATGGCAAAGGGATGGCTTGTACAAGAGTCTCTTGTATTCATAACTGAGTTTCTATGTATGTCGGATCCAAAATTGCCTCGCTTATGGAGTGATGATGAAGATGTTCGTCTCATAGGTGATGAACCACAAGGTAAAGGGTTGCAAAGAAAAATGGATGCAACTTTCAGAGAGAAGGCAATAAAGTTTTGCATAGTTAACTCTGAGTCTATGCAGAAGTGGTTAGAAAAGTATGAGCTTGCCAAGGAGACCAACGCAAAGGAAAGATTTCAGTTTCAAAGGAATCGTTCCACTCAATTTTTGCCCCTTCCAGAAATTCTTCAACCTCTTTCACCTTTTCCAATGACCAGATGGCTAGATATAGCGGTTTCACAAGAAAAGGCAGCCGATGAAGATATCTCTGAAGAAGAAGAAGAAGAACTTGCAAATAAATATGATTGGGAGTATACTAAATACGGTGCACTATGGTCTCATGGACGGCACTTTTGGATCCCATGAATCCATAAAAATAGGTCTACTTTTGATAGTGGGGTGATGGTGAACTTTTTGCAAAAAAGTAGAGCAAGTGCAAGAGATAATAATGCTCAAGAAGGCCAGCTAGATTATTGTGGAGTGATTCAAGATATCTTGAAACTATCTTTTAGGAAGTTTGATTACTTTGTTTTTCATGTGAAATGGTTCAAAGTAGTCACCTCTAGAAGAAACGCAACAGTGAGGTGAGATAAAAGTGGTTTGCTTCAAGTCGACTCCACAAAATTATGGACGGATGAAAGAGATACATTTGTACTTTTCGAACACTATGAGCAAGTTTTTTTTATACCAGATTCGAAAGAACGAGAGTGGCTATTTGTTTTATAAGTCACCCCACGTAGTAGACAAATTTGTGAGAACATAGATGTAGAAGAAACTCCATCTGTAGTGGACTCTGAGATTTATTCAATAGTCAAGGAGGAAGAGATCATTGTTCGAGAAGAAGAGGTCCTTGAAGAAGAAGAAATATAGGATGAAGCAATAGATGATGATCAAGAAGAAACTAGCATACCAAGTGATTTAGAAGTCGTCAATATAGAGATAGATATTCTCTGTGCAGCAGATCTCCAAGAGGATGCTAGAATAGAGGACTTTTGAATCAAACACTTTTACGTACTAATTTTTGTTTATTCTTTTTGCTAGGTTCTTTTGTGCATTGTCATTTCTCTATATTATCTTTATTATCATATGCTAACTATTTGAGTTCTTTTATTAACAGAGCACAATGGGAGACAGTCCTCTAATCACTCCACATTCCATGACAGAGGAGCAATTCTTAGAGTTCATCTCTTAGGTACCTCCCACGTATATGCCTGCTGCATCACAGTATTGGATCGCTCGTGGTAGCACTCCCCCCGGCCTCACTCTTGTCGGCCTCACTCTTGCCGGCCTCACTCCTGTCGGTCTCACTCTTGCCGGCCTCACTCCTGCCAGTGTCATTCCTGCCAGCATCACTCTTGTGGGTGGTGCTACTCGCATCAGAGGCATGTCTCCTAGCTTTATGACTCCATCACGACCATATTTTCGGCCATCCCCTATTGGCTCTAGTAGTAGACGTGCATTCCACACCTCTATGTGGTACAGGTGTTGTCCCATCTCGTAGGTGGATGTCATCCTCCGAAGCAGGAGGTTCTAGGAGTGGATCTACAGGTAGGTCTGGAGGAGGTGGATGTTGTGGAGGTAGTGCGACGGACGTTGTGTTGCCCACTTCTACTCCTAGAACGAGTACCTCAGATGTAGGTATGCCATGTGGTACACCACGTACACCTTGGGGTGCTCATGACCATGACGACTCCGAGGTGTATAGTATTTGAGATGGAGCTCCGGTGATGGATGCAGCCAGAAAAGCAATGCGTCAGCGTATACAACAGCTTTGCTCCATACAGTTTGGACACTCTATCATGTTGAAATGAAGTGAACAAGATAAAGATCGAAAGAATTATATCACAAAGACGATGTCGGGTCGTGAGGGATGCTCGGATGGTGGATCAAGTCATCCGCCTAAATCGTTCGGCACACGCAGGGTGTCTGTAGCGGACTCAGACTAAGGACCATAGGGACAAGCTGCTTTATATCTGGCAATAGCTATCTGTTTGAGTGTTAAAAAAATAATGACTCTTCGGTTATCTGATCTTTAACTATCTCTTCTACTGTAGCTTCTAATGGTTTTGGATGAGTTTGTCTAACTAAAGTTGGTGGAAATAAATCTTCACCACTTTTATGATTCAGAAGATGTAATGGAAGAAAAGGCTAGGAATGTAGTTAAACATTGTTCATAAGATAAAGACACTAATGATTCCGAAGTAATATTGTTCATAAGATAAAGACACTAATGATTCCGAAGTAATATTGTTCATAAGATAAAGACACTAATGATTCGGTTGTATGTTCAATGATATCATTACTACTGTTTTCAGATTCATGGTATAAATCGGAATCCATGAAAGAACTAATAGAAACAATATGATGCTAAACTGATTTGAATAAATGAATTAATAAGCTAATACAAATGTAAAGTCTAGATAATTGGATAAATGTCTAAGCAATCAGGTAAATGACTAAATGGAGATATAAGGTTTAAATGGATCTTCAATCTGCCGGTTCACTTCAACTGCTTGTACTTCACTTTAACTGATTGTAATCTGCAATGTTTCTGCAAAAAACATTAGGACATTAGTAAATTTACAAAATCAATAAGAACATAAACTTACATTATCATACACATGCATATACTCATGCAAATGATTTAATTTTCATAAACACACACATGCATTATCACATATGCTAACATAAACTCATTCATTTAATGTTTGCTTAACTAATCTTACTTACATTCCTACTTGTACTTGTATTTCATCAAACATATGCTATTATGCTCTCACACATATTAGTTCTCATGAATGTGCAAATACTCATTTATGCTAATACTTAGATGCATTTATGC
>CM035424.1:157863353-157865853 GCA_020310875.1 Ceratopteris richardii
CTCGTCTCTCTCTCTCTCTCTCTCTCTCTCTCTCTCTCTCTCTCTCTCTTCTCTCTCTCTATCGCTCGCGTTCCGCTCAGAGAGGGAGATCTCTCTCTCTCTTTCTCTCTCTCTCTCTCTCTCTCTCTCTCTCTCTCTCTCTCTCTCTCTCTCTCTCTCTCTCTCTCTCTCTCTCTCTCTCTCTCTCTCTCTCTCTCTCTCTCTCTCTCTCTCTCTCTCTCTCTCTCTCTCTCTCTCTCTCTCTGCTGCGCGCTGTCGCGCGCTGCGGACAAAGGAGAGAGGGGAGGGGGAACCATTCACTCACACACACACATACATCACACGTACACACACACATCACACATACACATACACACACACATGTCACATCATACATGCACACACACACATATCTCATACACACATACATCACATACACACATACGTACACTTCACACACACACATCACATACACACATACGTACACTTCACACACACACATCACATATACACATACGTACACATCACATACGCAACACAAACACGCACATACACATAACACATTCACACATAACACATACACACACACACGTCACATCATACACGCACACACACATATCTCATACACACATTACATCACATACACACATACGTACACTTCACACACACACACATCACATACACACATACGTACACATCACATACGCGCATAACACAAACACGCACATACACATAACACATTCACACATAACACATACACGCACATACACATACACATATACACTTCACACACACACATACACTTCACATACACACACAACACAAACACGCACATACACATAACACTACTGCAGGGACTCAGACCAAGCCATGGAATAGGCATGGGCATGCTTCCAGCCGGACAATCATTCATGCAGCAACATGGGGCATATCAAGATCATCATACACAGCAGTGACATGATGGCTCAATATCCCGAGCACGAGGAGGGTCTAATGAGAAAGAAGGAAAAACAGAAGAAAGTAAAGAGCAGGAGACAGTACCTGCAAAAAACATTAGGAGAAACTTGAGCTCAACACACATTTAAATACATACACAAGTCCTTCCTAATCCACTCTTTTGGTTTGGTACTTTTAATCTACAACCGCACTTTTGCCCACTCATCTCAACCACACTTTTAATTAGCTTTATGCACACAACTTCCTTTCACCTCTCTTTTTATTTTCATTAATTCTCACCATTCTTTTCTGTCAACCAACTTTTTCACTTTAAGTGCATCTTCCTTTCAGACCACTCCTTAATTCACTTTAATCCCACATTACTCACATACCATTCTTTTTTCTAGCATCCATATAGACCACTAGATATTTATCCTTTTAATTAATCATTTTAATTTAATTAGCCTATATTTCTTATTTAAATAAATCATTTAATTTATGCTTAGGTTAAGCTTTTAATTACTTAGCACCTTAGTATTTAAATGCACACATATGCTTAAAGTAATTAATTATAGCCTAATTTAATTTTTAAATACATAAATATGTAATGTATATATTAATGTTTCTAAATTACATCTATTTTAACCCTTTAAATATAGTAAAACCCTAGAAAACCTACTTGAAACCCATCAGAATCCCATTGAAACCCTTTAAAATCATTCTAAACCCTACCATTAATCCAATAACACTTAAATAAACCCTAACAGTAACCCACTAGAATCTTTTGAGACCTTGCGGATTAACCCTAATAGCATACAATCTTTGAACTTATGAAACCCTAGGGTTATATACCCATAATTCCTAGGTGTATGACTATAAAACACATTCAACATGCAGTTAAAGTAAACCCTTATATGAACATATATTCTTCATCATTTCTTGTACCTGCAAACACTTCAAAAGTAGTTACATCAATCTAGAACAACTGATCCACAGTGATATAAAGGTTTAGAATTCACCAATTAAGTTGCTTTTATTTCCTCTGGTTATCAACTGGAAGATGCAAATCTTCCCGACATCCACCGCCACCAAACCTGCACATCGTCCTCGATGGGCCAACTTGCAGATTAAGGGAAGCGGCATTTTCAATGATTATCCTGAAATTAAATCATAGAACAGCATCAATTCTTTTTTTAATATATTTAATCTTATCAAATTTTAAATCTTTTCAACATGCACATGAAGTTTATGTCAATTACATGTGGCAATGAAAACATATTAAAGTATAAAGGTAAACTATTAACCTTTTCAGTCAACAAACATTAGTTTATATTTTATCCATTTATAAACTATGTAAAGATTAGTATAAAACAGAATTCATTTTCATTCATTCAAATGCAGGTTTCGTTATATATATGCATTCACATATGAGCAATCAAGCATGCCAAAGAAATCTACTAAATCTACTTGGACAGACAGCCGCCTTGTATGCCCAATTTTAATCACTAGATGTGTTTTTCACAACTAGTTTCTTCATATAAATATGATGTAAACTTCATATTGATAATAAATGTAAATACCTTTT
>CM035424.1:157870853-157885853 GCA_020310875.1 Ceratopteris richardii
GCACCTTAGTATTTAAATGCACACATATGCTTAAAGTAATTAATTATAGCCTAATTTAATTTTTAAATACATAAATATGTAATGTATATATTAATGTTTCTAAATTACATCTATTTTAACCCTTTAAATATAGTAAAACCCTAGAAAACCTACTTGAAACCCATCAGAATCCCATTGAAACCCTTTAAAATCATTCTAAACCCTACCATTAATCCAATAACACTTAAATAAACCCTAACAGTAACCCATTAGAATCTTTTGAGACCTTGCGGATTAACCCTACTAGCATACAATCTTTGAACTTATGAAACCCTAGGGTTATATACCCATAATTCCTAGGTGTATGACTATAAAACACATTCAACATGCAATTAAAGTAAACCCTTATATGAACATATATTCTTCATCATTTCTTGTACCTGCAAACACTTCAAAAGTAGTTACATCAATCTAGAACAACTGATCCACAGTGATATAAAAGATTTAGAATTCACCAATTAAGTTGCTTTTATTTCCTCTGGTTATCAACTGGAAGATGCAAATCTTCCCGACAATGATTTATTAGGAGTTCCGACCAACATATGGGCAGCCTCATGTCAGTTCAGAGTGGATTTGCACACCGCATGTGAAGTTATGTCCCATCGATGATCCGAGCCTCGTGTGCTTTCAGAGAAGGCTTACCAAACCCTGTATGGTTAGATGCTGAGGAGTTGGATATGATTCGTGACGACCAGTAGCAGACTCTTGATTGATATCGCCAGCAGCGAGATACCGCAACCACACATTTAGATATGATTGGACCGTCACATTTGTGCAGCAACGGATATGACATGATGCGTCACAAGTTTGTAAGTACCATTTGATTTATTCAATTCATTTGTGTGAAGCTTATCATGTATGTTCCTCTAATGTTTTGTATATTTGTTGCAGGAGCTCTGGCAATGGGTCATCCTCCAACACAAATGGAGGAGGCTTATGGATATCGTCATGGATTGACTGCACTATTGGAGGACTTGGAGGGATGTGGTGCAGTCATTTCATGGGAGCGTTTGCGATGAGGTGATGAATTTATAAACTTGGCTTTTACTTGTTGTTTGTCAATCTCATCTGAATTTATCTCATTTCATGAATGTTCTTTGTTACAGGATTGTTCATATGGAACATTCCTTGCATGTGTATGGAAGTGATGCACCAAAATTTTGTATTTGATTCTTATATGGCAATGCTTTGCCACATTTTATAAAAGCCTCATATATGACATGGTTTGCCACACTCTTATACATGCTTCATTTATGAAATATATAACTTTTTCTGTACATGGTTCATGGTTCATGGTTCATTTTGATTATCTCTTTTGTGTCCAATAATATTTTGCTTTATGAAATCATATTTCGGTTTCCATTAGAGTACACATCACATGTACTCTTTTTTTTTTGGGCAGAGTGTATTGTCTTTTGCTAAACAACATCATGGTAATGTTGTTGTAGCAAAAGACAACACACTCTAACCAAAAAAAATTTTGCAGATATGCTCATCGATATAAGCAATGGTACTCCCAGCATTGTCATCAGAATAAGTGTCGGTACACCCATCGGGCGTCGGTATACACAATGGTCACACAGCAAAAGCATCGATATAATCGTCGGTATGAGCGTTGGTATTTCCGTTGATTATACCGATGGATATACCGACACTTTAATTCCGATGCGCTGTCGGAAAGTTTTCAACCTTTTTCGTTGACGATCAGAAAAAATAAAAAATGATTATTGGTTAATTCTAATTCCTTATTATTACAAAGTTTTTGCTTGGAACTAATCTTTTGTAAAGTGTTTGCAGGTTCAAATGGATGAAGAAAACAAAAGTTCATATTATGGTTTACCCTAAACTGCTCGTATAATGTGTGTTTAGGTCAATAAAGTATTGAATCATGGGTTTAAAACCCTAGGTTTACGTTTAATCATGTGCATTTAAGTTAGGAGCATTATTTCCTGGTTAATGATAGGGTTTAACTAGGTTTTCAATTAATTTCCAAAGGGTTTCAATGGGTTTTTGATGGGTTTCAAGTAGGTTTTCAAGAGTTTTTATTGAATTTTAAGGGTTAAAATAACAGGTATTTAATTAAATTAATATTTAAAATGAATATTTATGTATTAAAAATTAAAATATGATTTAAGTAATTAATTTACTCATGTGTGTGAATTTAAATACTAAGGTATTAATTAATTAAAACCTTAAACTAAGCTTAAATTAAATGATTTATTTAATTATAGAAAATTAGGATAATTAAATTAAAAATGATAAATTAAATGGATAAATATTTAGTGGTGTGTATGAATGCTAGATAAAAGAATGGTGTGTGAGAAATGTGTATCTAAAGTGATTAAAGTAAGTAGTTAAAAAGTGTGGTTTCTATGTGTGTAAGTTAAAGGGGTGGATTAGATAATTTGTGCAATTAAAGTGGAAAAAGTGAATGGTAGAAAGGAGAGGTTGAGAGAGAAAAGTTAAACAAAGTGTGGTAGAAATGTGTGGGCAAAAGTGTGGATGAGAACTTAAAGTAAAAACTAAAGGAGTGGTAAGCTCATCACTTTTGTGAGTATAAATATGTGTATTTTGCTCTTTTTTCACCTAATGTTTTTTTCAGGTACTTCCTCTTTCTTCTTCTCACCTTGTCGTGTATGTGTAGGAGAGAATTTGGTTTGTTTTTCTCTGCATTAAATCATCTAGAGAAAGATTGTTATTTTCTTTTCCTCTCTCATCTTTGATGGTGGCTGCAGCATCTATTGCATCCATGTAGGAGAGAGAGAAAGCGAAAGGCTCTATCTGCGTAAGTTTAGAGAGAGAATGTTTGTAGTGATAGTTTTACTTAAAGTAAAAACTTTAGAACTTGTGGTAGGTGGGCTGCATCGGCTCATCTCACGCGTAGATAGAGACAAACGAACAGAAGAACGAAGCAACAGGGATTACAAACTTGCGATTCCAGAATCAAGCTTCCAACTTCCGAGTTCAAGATCCATTCTTACACAAATCACACGCACATCAAAGCTTTAGTATTCCAGAAAAATGTGCATGCTATTGAGGAAAACAACTGTCACTCGAATAGTTTGTTCACTGAGAAACCCTAATTACCATCCTTTACTGCTCCGATCGAGCAAACCTGCTGCTTTGTCAGTCCTGTTGCTTACGTTTTTCACGGTCGATAATTGCACTTCTATTCTCTCAGAGCAAGTGCCAAGCACTCAAGCAGGCGCTCTGTATGCAGCGAGAGCCGTTTCCAGTTGGGACACATCCCATCCGAGAATCAAGAGTTAGATTGTAATTAGGCACTTCGGCCATCTCATCAAATCTAACTGCCAATACCCGTATTCAAGAACGATAGGAAAACTCTTCGCCTTGTCCCTGTGCTAACCCGTTCACAGATAAAAGGTCTTCTGTTTTGATTATATATGCATGCGCTCTCGGCTATTAAGGCAAAATACTTCATCCTGATTCCGAATCCTCAATAACGGCAGTGAAATTCAATCAACCACTATCAGCCTCGATTTCGCAGCACGTCTGTAGGCAAATGTTTTCTTTTCAGTTGCTGCGAACAAGAACAACAATAGATTACTTGGTTTGTCTATGCCTTTGTCGGTGTTGTTGCACTTGATTATGTTTGAGGCAGTTTCTTGATTATTTGTTTCATCGTGAAGTCTTGCTAGCTCCCAATCAGAAGCAGAACGCCATTCAAAAGTACTCAAACGTGTGAGCTGTTGGTTTTCGGAGGGTGAGTGTCGTGCGTTATGCACTATCTCTCTCGCGTGGCTTGACTATGCCTTGTGTTTCTTCTGGAAGGTTGAGCCCTCTTCCCCTTGGAAGAAGTTATTGTTTGATGACGTCTGCATGCTGAGAGATGGGACCGAATTATAGATATGCTATAGCTTGGAAGAAGGGCAGGATTACGCACCTGGTACCTGGCTGAAACATTGGCGACTGTTTTTGTGTGTTCTATCTAGGTTGAATTTCTGGGAGTCTTAAATTTCGTTCAGAGAAACTTTTGAAGCTCATGTTCCATGTCAGTGTATGGGCTGATGCAATGATAGGCCTTTACGCATGTAAGAAGGGTTCAGTAGTAGCAAGCATCCTTTCAAAGTTTTTATTTGAAGAAGTCAGAAAGCATGGGTCTTATGATTTTGAACATGCTATTATGATGATGCAAGCTTGTCCATGTCATTTGTGATGGGTTCCTGTCACATACGATGTGATATGGAAGCGTTGTCACATACGATGTGATATGGAAGCGTTATAAACTATTAGCAAAGTAAATGACCAAGATTCACGTGTAGATTCTAGATGCTAATTAATCCACTCTGTAGCTTTCGGTTAGTTATCCTTGCAGATTTCGTGGGCAGACTGGTGTTCTTGATTGATTGCCCGTTTCATTTCAATTAGTGGATGAACTTCAATTATAATTATGGTTATCACTTGCTATAGGAAGAGTGATTTGGTAAGAGTGAGTTTTTCTCCTCGATTTTCAAGAGTTCATTTTCACATCAGTGATTCATTTTTGGAGTATATATTGACAATTTCAATCACAGTAAGGATTTTAAAAGCTTTTAAGAGATCGTAGCAGTATCGTTCATTCATGATATACTCAAAATGGAAACACCGTGTATTTTCACACTCGCTAGCAAATCTTTTCAATAGATCAATGTTGAATATTGAGCTTAGCACATGGTCAAAGGGCATAGCAATTATCATATGTTTCTAATGCGACAATCCTTCTTCAACCTGGAATTGTCTCATTCTGAAACTCAATATAAGAAAATAGGGAACGGGCTGCTTAGTAATGCATCAACACCAAGGGTAGATCCCACTTTATATGAAGAGAAGAAGACGGATTGTAAACAGTTTTATGTGTATTCGAAGCTAATTCATAGCCTTGGATAGTGAAGAAATCGTGAAAAAATTAAGCTTTTGTATAGGATTCACTAGTTGTAAGCAATCTTTTAGAGAATTTATATCATTGATTTATAGCATTGTAATCATCCATTATTGTCATTAGCATTAATTCAATTTCAATTTGCATTATCTTTCTTGTCCATGTCATCTGAAAATCCAATTGAATCTGAAAAGAATGCTCCTTTAGAAGTAGAAGTCGAAGTAGAAGTAGTTAAGGATATTATTACACACGAATCGTTAATATCAGTATCTCACGATTATTGTCTTAATAGATTTATAGCATTATTTTCAATTGCATCTAATGACCCCCAAGATAACATAGATTCATTTCCACCACCCTTAATTAGGCGTACACAACCTAATCATTTAGAAATCCAAGAAGACGAAATTATAAAAGAAAAATTAACTGAGGAAACTTTGATATTACCTATACCTCAAGAAGCTATTGATAGATATAGAGCAGCCTAGCCTTACGGTTCTTAGAAGTTTAAAGTGTTACAATTATCTACTCGATATTTCGTACATTTTTCAGTAATATAGAATTTCTTTTACCTTAGATGAAAGAAAAATATACCTAAAACACCTACGATTGTCTCATACACCCTGCGTATGCTGAGGGATTTAGTGGCTAACTGATCCACCAGCCATATGTCCGCAACTTCCTGACAGCGCATACCCACACCTACACCGAAGTCGGGGCAAAAATGCGCCCGTTCAATTTCCTCGGTATACGGCCGATCTGTTGTAGTAATACATACATACATACATAGCACATATGTACTTACATTGATAGATGAATAAATAACTACATATGTCCATACACACACATACATACACACACACACCCACAGAGACACACGTACATACGTTCACACATACTTACATACCTAAATACATACATTCATACATACATACATATATACATACATACATACATGCATGCATGAATACATAATTAAATATATACGTGCATACATACATACATACATACATACATACATACATGCATGCATGCATACATACATTCATGCATGCATGCATACATACATGTATGCAAAAATACAATGCGAAAGATGTGTGAGGTTGTGCAAGTAATGCACACTCAATGCATACACATTAGGGAAAAAAATGAACACTGCATGGGCCTTGTAAGGATTCCTAATTTTAAGGGATTAAGCCTAATCTTGTTCTTGCTTGAGGGAACAAAGTGCATTTAATAGAGCACTTTTTAGTAGGCAAGACTAGGCTTTTTTTTAGGCCCAAGTAGGGTCATCTCTCGCTTCTGCAAAAGAAAGAGAGAGAGATTCCACTTTACACATCATCAAATCCGTCCATCTTTGTGAATAAAAAAATGACTTTTTTTTTTAAGTCACAGAGTTAGTTATTGCTTACTAAAAAGGGCCCATTTTTTAATATACATGTCAGAAGTTACTTTTTTTTATGGATTTTTTAATAAAATCACTCAAAATAGTTCTTTTTTCAAACTGCTCCAAAAGTAAACTGCCACATCATCAAACTCGTAACTTTCCCTACCTCAAAAAATGAGTTTTTCAAATTTTTCTCATTTTCACTCACATAGAATGGAAAACCTCACCTTGACCCATACACATATCAAAAAAGTAATTTTCTCTATGTACAAATACTTCTTAGTCCATTATACATGTTATTTTGATTCTCTTCTATCTTTCTCTCTCTTACCTCTTGAATTCTAGCAGCCATGGGGTTCTCGCACAATTTCCTCCAAGGAGAAGATGTAACAATAATAGAATCACTCACAAAGAAATTTTTCTCCCATGAGATGACAATATGCATGTCCAAGTAGGTGGTTCATTCTTTCTTTGTGATCAAAGATGTACTATTCATTTTACTTTCCAGTATTCATCTACTATTTTTCAGGAGGAAAAGCACACAATACCATCATTCGAAGCTCTTTCATGTGGAGTTGGAGGACAGAGACACCATATTCTTCTAATGAGGTATATATTTTTCTTGATTCTCATATTTGCAAAAGAATTAAACCAATATTTCCTTTGCATAGGTAATTCATCTACGAAATAAGTGCTTCATCAACACCAAAGAAGCACTTTAAATTGTTAATAGTTTCTCTTACTTCTCCTTCTTTTCAAAAGAATTATGACACCAATATTACACAGTATGGATAGGAAAATGTGTGTGGAAGCATTTCGCCATGATTATAGAAGTTATTCATTAGGAACATGAATTATAAAGAGAATATGATTGATATTTCCACATAGTACTTACACATAAAAGAAAATATGCCTAGGTATGTTTAGCATGCAACCATGACTAAGGAGTCAATGAAGAAATCAAATCCTTAGTTTATGAAGAACTCATATACATATGCTTTTGTTTGTACAAAACAATAAATAAATAAATTTTTAATCTATATAGGATTCAGAAATCAATGTTCTTCTTCTAGAATAAAATCTACCTCTACCAATATTCTTTTCATATCCCTTTTGAATTTGATTTTATATATGTTTATCTTTTTTCTACATGTTGTGGTTATAGGCTCAAATTCATATTAAAGATACTAATCATCAATGACTTGGAATAGTGAAAGGTAAGGTACATTCTACATTCAGATGTTGTTTGTTTCTTTAAATTGTGCTCATTTTATTCATTGAAATATTACATGTTATATTGTCATATGGAGAATTTTGATGTATCGATTTTTATCAGTCAAGATTCTAGTACAGTAGTGATGGAAAATTCCCACTATAGATCTAATAGTAATTTCTTAAAAAGTACATGTCATATTACTGGTTCTATGCATGTTGACTCGTTGGAATAATACTCACTTGATTTTCTTCAAAAAACTTTTGCAAGAGTTTGACTATTAGAAATGTTTTCATGAAATTACAACACAACATTGCAAGTGAAAATTGGAGGTTATCAGCAAGTCCTTTGCATCATGATCAATGTCATGCACAAAAAGTGTTTTAGGGTTCAACTTGGAACTCAAGTTACATAAGAGGCATCATTGATTATTTTATACTAACAAGTTTTTGTGGTATATCCTATCCATGCTCAAGGTACATAATGACCACCTTGGATGAAGCTCCATCAGAGAGGATGAAGTGGTCTACATGCAACAGAGGTCACCATACAATCATAGAGTGGCTCAATATGACAGAGTGAAGTCGATTAAGAATATCAAAATAGTTCATACCCTCATCCATAGAATCATTCTTGTGAGCATGATGAAGATCAACTGCCACAGATGTGACCATTCATAAAAAGATTCTAAGGACATGCACAAAGGGGAATAATAGATCCACTAATCATTGGTGATGAACCATTTGAACTCAATCTACCTCCAAATGGAACATGTCTGATGAAACATGCATGAAGTAACCATTCCAAGTCATCCAAAAAGGAGAGCTTCAAGGAATCATCATGAAACATATGCATATTCCAACATCATATCAAGTAGAGGCTATAAAGTCACTACTATAAGGTCAAAGAACACTACCCACATATGAGAAAAGAAACATATGCCATAAATTGTGTCACAATGTCAATCAAGGCATAGATGTAAAATGAATAAGAACTACCAACCACATCATAGATCATATGTAGCACAACCTAAAGTTTCTCCCAATGAAAAAGCAACAAAAAAGTGAGCAAATGTTATCGATCCTTAGTGATTCAAAGTTAATGCACTAGACTTTGGATATAATCAATAGCACTTCAAGCCATCCAAGAGGAAGGAGATGCATTCCTTACTTCTATTTTGAAAGATATTGACTTGTGTGTAGCTCATGTGAAGGTGATGACCATACAACCAAAGAAACTAGATGGGACCATACATGATTATGTAATCATTCTTGTTGATGAGATACATTTTGTAAAATCACATTTCCATTATGATAATCTACTTTTCATAATCTTTCTTACACATGCTCAAGTCCACATTGATCTATATCATATGTTCATAATTGTATCAACTTGCGTAAAGAGTGTATGTGTGCAAAACAAATCCCTTAGAATCAAAACTAGTATTTGCATTGTTCAACTAGGTTGTGCATATAATAAGGTCCATGAACCTAAAATTTGAAAGAAGGGAGTTGTATTGTCACTAACCACATCATATTCAAATGTCCTAGGAAGAAGATACAAGCTGGGTTTAAGACTTCCACGATCACCATTCCACATCAAAAGATCATCATCTGAGTCAGAAAAGGAGTAATATCCATCATGAGAATCATGCCCTTGATTCTTTAGCTAGATATACTACAATCCCTTTCTAGTACCATCATGGATATCCATCATCATCGTGTTCCAATACAACATATAAAGAACTCTAAGAAGACCAATAACTATGAAGATTCAATTTCCAAAAAATATCTTAGTTACATAGCTACTTCGCATGGAGCTTATCGCTTTGAGAGGGAGATGATGTCATAAACACAAAGGAAACCATTGTAAAACCATAAATTCTATGAAAAAGTTTATATCTCATGAATGGTTTAGATTTTGGAGAAATGGATGCTACCATCATGTCCAGAACATGCAAAAACCCTAAGATTGACTGTTTATTTGTCCAATTCTGACATCTAGAGCCTTGGAAACCTCAAAAAGCACTAGAAAAGGGGCAGCCACAGAAGCGCGGGATTGGCCTCTGCAAAAGTTTTGCAGAGGCCAATCCCGCGCTTCTGTGGCTGCCCCTTTTCTAGTGCTTTTTGAGGTTTCCAAGGCTCTAGATGTCAGAATTGGACAAATAAACAGTCAATCTTAGGGTTTTTGCATGTTCTGGACATGATGGTAGCATCCATTTCTCCAAAATCTAAACCATTCATGAGATATAAACCTTTTTTGGTGCTTTGAGGTCATGCAAAGTCATCAAATGGTGGAAATAAGTATTAATTCTTGCAAATTTTAGGAAAATTATGCAACCCAAGAACTAGATAGGAGAATATATGACTATGTGATCATTCTTCTTGAAGAGATGTTTTGTAATTAGAATTATCTCATTGGTAATATATTTTTTCATAACCTTTCTTACACATGCTCAACTCCACATTGATCTATATCATATGTTCACAATCATATGCACTCAAGTGAACATGCTATGTGTGCAGAGCAAATCATTTATGGTTATAAAGTCATTTTTCCATTGGTAAATTGAGTTGAGCACATAATGAGTTTCATGGACATTCAATTTGTAATAATAAAGTTTCATATCCACTAGAAATAAACTTGCATGGCCTCAAAAGCACAAAAAAAGTTCATCCATATAAACACACAATAGGCCTCTACAAAACTTTTGCGAACACATATCCCATGTTTCTATGGATCCTCTTTTTTGATACTTTTGATGCCATGCAAGGTTATTTTTAGTGGATATGAAACTTTATTATTTAGATTTTTAGAGTCGTGGAACTTATTTCTAACAAGTCACTTACTCTATAGTGATCCATGCATATACAACTTCTACAATGGGAGCCAATATAAACAAACATAGTCACATGAGATAAAATAGTTTGCAAAGTATAATTTAGGATAATATCCTCATGTGTAGCATTCTTGTTGTGCCTCTATACCCCACGTAAGGCAGAAATCCCCCTTTGAACTCCTCCCATTAAGGTTCTATGGGGAAATTCCATGGCACCAGAGGGCCTTTATTTTCAGCTTGAATGGCATTCAAATTGGCAAAACTTTTATGCCCCACTTACTTCATGGCATCAATCACAAAGACCATTTATTACCATAAATTTTCACATATAAAACTCATATAACTTATAAGTTAAGGTTCCATGGATGTTTGTACTCTCAAAGTGGTTTCTCCTCATAATGGGGGCCTTATAACTTAGAGCACCATGGATCATTTGTGGTACTTGAGGAGTAAGTATTGAGTATATCTAACATGAATGGCATTTTTTAGTTATATCCTTTGTATTTCAAACTTCATAAATGATCATCTATTGAGAAAATTAACCAATAAAATATCAATTATTGTGAACTTAAACGTACTCTATATAAAAGCAAAAATTGAATAATCACCAAGAGAAATTATAAATGCAGAGTTGTAGACTACAAAAATGTGAGAGTAAACATGTTTTCATTACAAATATCAAATCTTACAAAATTTACAAATCATTGGTATCAATGATTGTACAACTTGAAGTGCTTGCAAATGCAAGAACGCATCACAAAATTTGTGATGCTCATCCATGATGTAAAGTATTTCTAGAACAATTCTAGATCAAGAGGATTTTTCGATATCTTAGTAGGAGAGAAGGGATCAGAGAAGAAGGTATATACAATATCTAACATGAATCAATTGTCCTACTTTTTACAAGGTTCTTGAAAGTGAAAAAACTATGAGATACAATGACTGGGGCCCAAGAAGTGACATTATCAGGTTGCAAAAGAACTATGAGAATGAGAGTTTTGTTCCATCTTTTCTCCAATCTACAGGGACTTTCATTTTGTATTCCATTCTTCTACCCACCTGTAATCAATTTGCAAGAAATTGAAGTCATTAAAGTAAAATAAACAATAATGAAAAGATTACTTTAACAAAAGCCCGAAACATTTCTCACCTTATGTCCTCGAATTTTGAATTTGGATTGAGTTAGTCCTTCAAACCCCATAATCATCAAGTGTTCTCTCAAATTAGCCAAGGCCCAATGATTATTCACTAAAATAGTTTATGTTTCATTATTGGGCAATCTAAGCTTTATTTCAAATGACTGTAAAGATCCCTCTGAACTTTGAAATGGTATCCATTTGCCAAGTTTGCACATCCAATGATCATAGTAGAATCTGATGTATAATGAAGTACGTTGTTTCAAATATCAAAATCCTATACCTGTTCCACCTATTTTACAAAGATATTTATCACCTTTTGCAATTCCTTCTATCAAACCCCAATCTTCACCAAGAAGACTTTCGACTTGCTCATATGTGATATCTTTACACATGAACATGGTGGAAGTCTCTTGGAATGAGAATCCTTGGAATAAATATACAAAAAAATGAATGGGAAAAGACCAGTGCAAACCTACAGACCTAGACACTTTTGTGAATTTCAAAGAGTTATGTATATCCATTACCATCTTTTGCTTCAAAGATGATACGGACCATATACCAGGTTTTGGCCACTCCAAGCTAAGAAGAGAATGTACTTCAATTCTCTCTAACCTTCCAAAACCATTCATTGTAGAGGGTACAACATATCTATGTGTGTAAAAGAAAACTCTAACATGGTAAAGTTGAGCAGGAGATATTTCTGGAAAGACTAGTGCACCAACATCTGCATGCAATGCCTGGAAAGTACCTGTAAGACTATGAAGTGGTTGATCTTCCAGCAAAGTAGAAGGAAATATATCCGAAACAAACAAAAACATATCTAAATAGTTCAGAAATATATCCGACACAAGAAAACATAAAATATTGTTGAGTAATACTTACAATTCACAGGATATCTCATTCTACTAGAGTTTTCAAGTTTCATAGTTGCCATTGTAAAAACATGTTGTACAATAGCAACCATCCCATTGTCGTTGTGCTTCTTGAAGCCAAGTAACTTTCCCTTCCAATGAAGATCTAAGTTTCCACGATCTCTAACTCGATGAGGCCCAACTCTAGAGGGTTGCATGTACACCCATGCACCTTTGGAGTACTCATGTGATAGCCACTGTCCATCTGTGGCCTTGATATTGTGACATCTTACTCTGAGGATTTCATCTTTCGGTCGCCTAGACGCTTTAGCTATTGCCATTGAAGCTAAAAGTCTTCAAGCAACAACAGTAATTCGAGATAGGAGATGCAGGTAGATTGAAGTGTAGAAAGAGGAGCTTCAATGGTGTGCTACAGAGTGAAACTAGTGGGAAAAGATGACTTTTTGGGACCTAGGTATGAAAATGTGAGGTTTAGGAGGGAAATAACTCTTTTTTGAGTATTTTTGAAAAAACCCATTTTTTTGAGCTCAAAACATGCACGGATTTTGAATTTGGGGTCAAAAAGAGTACTTTTGACCCTAAAAAGTAATGGGGGGTCCATTTTCAGGTGTTATGATGAGTTTTTTAACTTTTTAGCAATTTTGAATTTTTGGGCCCAACAAAGTTACGAGATTCCTTCTCTCTCTAGAGGTAGCTCATTAAATAAGGGAGAAATATGTCCCCTCTTCCCCCTTCAGCCTAGTATTTTATAGGGCATAGACTGTGGCCACCACCCTCTTCTGATTGGTCCATCACTAATCACTCCTTAATCTAAAAGGCCCATTCAGGGTTCATTTTTTCCCCTAATGACAGAATCTACTAGCATATAAGCAAGACACATACATAATGTATATACGCCACTTTTTGGCCAGTGCTACATGCTTCTCTCGCACTCAAAAGCTTGAAATCACCCATTGTTATGGTCTATGTCTTTTTGTTTTTTCCCAAAGTCTCTCCTTGTGTGTATGAAACGTTTTAAGGTTACATTTTCTGTTTTAAAAATGTTTGAACATTTGATAGCAATAGTGGTTGGCGCCCACAATTGGAAAGCATAGTTAGACCCCTCACAAAATATTTTCATGTTAGCGGGTTCATCACATATCCAACAGAACAGGTGATTTTCTTTTTTCATAAGAGCCCATCAAACTAACAATGAAAGTCTCATTTATAGATTGATTCCTAATCAATTATTTGATAGTTCCCTTTGCTCGAGCAAAGGTGCCCACACACACACACACACATATATATATATATACATATATATATATATATATATATATATATATATATATATATATATATATATATATATATATATATATATATATATGAGTGTGTGTTTCAAATGTTCATACATTTTGCGTTCAAAAGAAGTGAACTTCAAACTTTCGAGAGAGAAACAGAGACAGATAAAAAGAAAGACATAGAACATGACAAATGGAGATTGCAAGCTTTTCAGTGCGAGAGCATACACATTATGTATACACATAATGTGTACACATAATGTGTACATTCAATTGTATATATTGAATGTGTGTATCTATTGAATGTGCACTACTTACACGATTTTCTGTGCATATATGTATGTGTGTATATATGTATGTGTGTATGTATGTATGTGTGTTTGTGTATGTATGTATGTATGTGTGTTTGTGTATGTATGTATGTATGTGTGTATATATTCATGTATGTATGTATTTATGTATGTATGTATTTATGTATGTATGTATGTATGTTTCTATGCATGTATGTTTGTATGTGTGTTTGTGTTTCCATGTTTACACACACACACACACATATATATATATATATATATATATATATATATATATATATATATATATATATATATATATATATATATATATATATATATATGTTTGTATGTGTGTTTGTGTTTCCATGTTTATACACATACATATATATATATATATATATATATATATATATATATATATATATATATATAATGTGTGTGTGTCTGACAATGTGTGTATAAACATTGCACGCTGTTGTACTCGTAGAGGGGCTCACAACCTTTGGTCTCTTACCACATTTTCTATTTACGTAAAAGTTCATACATTTTCAAAACAGAAAGTAAAACTTTAAACTTTAGAGAATTATCATACATCGCTGTTATTGACCTCTCAACCTCTAACGAAGAGTATGATGAGCTTTTTAAAATTTTGGTCTCTTAGCCACATTTTTATATACATAAATAATTAAATAAGTAAAACAGGTGCAACAATTAAATAAGTAAAAGAGCTACACAGCAGGAAAAGAAAAATAAAGGTCATGCGACCGCATACGTACACATTAGTACGTCAATAAATAACTACATATGTCCATACAAACACATACATGCATACATACATATATATATATATATATATATATATATATATATATATATATATATATATATATATGCATGTATATATATATATATATATATATATATACATATATATGTATATATGTACATACACACATATACATATATATGTGTATATATATAGACACATATATATATATATATATATATATATATATATATATATATATATATATATATATGTGTGTTGTCTCTATT
>CM035424.1:157890853-157913353 GCA_020310875.1 Ceratopteris richardii
ATACATACACACATATAATCCTATTTTTATTTTGAAGTTTTTTTTTTACATCAAATATATAAAAATAGGATTAGGGTTTTAGGGTTAAATCTTTAAGATTAGGGTTTTAGGGTTTTAACACCTACATAACATATATGCACACATACACATGCACATATAATACATATATACATGTATATACACATGTATACAGAAATATACATATTTTAGGTCTAGATATTTAAGATTAGGGTTTTAGGGTTTAGTATTTCAGATTTAAGTCTAAGTCTTTTTTATTAGGGTTTTAGGATTTTAATACGTAGAAAACATATGTACACAAACACACATACGATCCGAGGCTCATGATGCATTCAGAGAAGGCTTACCAAAGCCTGTGTGGTTAGATGCTGAGGAGTGGGACATGATTTGTGATGAGTAGCAGCAGACTCCTGATCGATATCGCCAGCAGCGAAATGCCGCAGCCACACGTCTAGACACGATTGGACCGTCACATTTGGGCAGCGGCGGATATGACACGATGCGTCATGAGTTTGTAAGTACCATTTCATTTATTGAATTTATTTGTGTTAAATTTCTCATATATGTTTCTCTAATCTTTTTATATTTGTTTCAGGAGCTGGCAATGGGTCGTCCTCCAACACGAATGGAGGAGTCTTACGGATATAGTCATGGGTTGACTGCACTATTGCAAGACTTGGAGGGACACGGTGTGGTAGTTTCATGGGAGTGTTTGCGATGAGGTAATTAATTTATAAACTTGGTTTTTACTTGTTTGTAATTTTCATGTGAATTTATCTCATTCCATTAATGTTCTTTGTTGTAGGACTGTTGATATGGAATGTTCTTTGCATGTGTATGGCAGTGGAAGACCAATATTTTGTATTTGATTTCCATATGGCAATACATTGCTTTGCCACATTTTGTAAAAGCGTCATATATGACAGTGGTTTGCCACACTCTTGTACATGCTTCATTATTGAAATATATAACTTCTTTTGTACATGGTTCATTGTTCATTCTGATTATCTCTTTTGTGTACAATAATACTCTGTTTCATGAAATCATATTTCGGTTGTCATTAGAGTACACATCACATGTACTCGGTTTTTTTTGGGCAGAGTGTATTGTCTTTTGTTTAGCAACATCATGGTAATGTTGCTGTAGAAAAAGACAAAACACTCTGCCCAAAAAAAATTTTGCAGGTATGGTTGTCGGTATACACGATGGTACTCCCAGTAGTCTCATCAGAATAACCATCGGTACACCCAGGAGGCGATGCAGCAGAAGCCGATTATCGATGCATATACCGACGTATACCGACGTTTATACCGATGCATAAACCGACGTTTATACCGACGCATATACAGACGCCTATACCGACTCTTTGGTATCGATGCACAAATCGACCTTTACATCGGTGTCGCAGCAAATAAAGCCGCGTTCATTTTCCTCGGTAAAAACCTCGGTATACCATCGATCTGTTGTAGTGATTAAAGGAGAAAAACTCAAAACCAAAGGTATGGCCAATTTTTTATAAAACTTGACAAGAAACAACTTATGCACCTGCTCCTTGGATACTTACAACAAAGGAGATACAAACTATCAACAGTAGGATTCAATCGATTCAAATACCTACAAGATATGGAGCATCTTTCCAAAACATGTTTATTATGGATGATATAAGATTATCTAGGTTAAAGACACATGATTGGCATAACTTTTTGAAGCACATCCTACCTCTGGTTATCGATAAATATAGAACAAAAGGAGTATGGGACGTGATCTATCATCTTGGATCGCTTATAAAGTAATTATCATAGTTTTATATTTAATACATAAGATTATTTGTTAGGTTTTACTTATGAAATAATTTCTTTATTATTTGACTTATGCTAATAATAGGTAGATTACATAAAAAGAGATTGACCAAGACTCAATCGCACAAAAGAAACGTGAATGCAAGGAGCAGCTATGTTTGATTGAGAAAGAGCTTCCAACATCATTTTTCTATATTTAGGTTCGTTTATAAGTCCATCTTGTGGATGAGATAGAAATTTCACGTTTTGTAAACACTCCATGGATGTTTGGGGTCGAGCGATTTATGGGAATATTAAAAGGTTATGTGCGACAAAGAACAAAGTCAGAAGGATCTATGGCAAAGGGATGGATGCTTGAAGAGTACATGTATTATGTTAGTGAATACCTTGAAAGAGTTCATGAAGAAGCTCCACTTGCATGGACAAACAAGTCTTCTTCAAAAATAATAGATAAGGTATTATCAGGTAAGTGAGTTCTATTTCAATTTACATTACAAAAAAAAAAATGATGTTTCTACTTTTATAGCATATAATAGCAAATGCATGCAAGCATTCGTTAGTGAATATGAACACAACTTCAAAATCTTTGAAGTAAAAGACAGATCAACAAAAGATATAGACCTAATCTCAATGGTAATGAGAATACAAATATATGTTCTTTCACGAATTGGCTATATAACCGTATGTGAGGAGCCAATGCAAATGATGAACAAATCTCAGATGAGCAAAGGGAGCTAATTATAGGTTGTGAAAGAAAGGTGCTTGGGGATTCTTGTGCAGAAAGAAAATTGAGTGTTTGTAGGAGAAGGAAGAAGGGGAAGAAGAGAAATACAAACATCAGAAGCTTTTATATATAGATTACAAAGAGAAAAATACAATGATGATGTATAGCACAAAGCGAAATGCTCTCTATGTGTAATGCCTAATCCCAAAGAGTACACAATCAAACAAGAATACAAAATACCCAAGGTTCTTTCTACCACCGACCTTCTTTGCACCAGACCTCCACCTTCTCCAAGAGCTTGCACTTGTGCACACCTTGCACTCAAGCTTCCAACAAGGGAGGAGGAATGGACACCTTCTATCGATGCACACACAACTTCAACGGGACCTTGTGACACCTTGATTGTCTTTCTTAGCACTCCTCTACACACCTTCTCTGCACACTAGAGCACACTCTTGCACACTTTACCTCACTCTTGCTTCTTTGCATCACATGTTGACTTTCTGTCTCTTGCTCTTCTCTCTCCTACTATAGACTATGCTCACCTTGTTTAGTCTAACCAAGAATAATGCATGCCTTAAGTTGAGTGTCGGTTCATGTACGTATGCTCCTAATTGATAGAGTATCTTGGTGCTCACTTTTATGTCCCAAGGTTTTCTCAAAATGTGTACTGCCAACGACTCTTTGTTTTGTCCTGTAGTGACTTTAGGACTAAAATAAAATTTTAAATGGGGGACCATACTTCCACTTTTGTGTACCACTTCCACTTCACATACCTTCAGTATACCTACATTTCTTCAATATGTGTACCTAACGGAGGGTTCAACTGAACCCTCCAAACACTCATAAAAGCCCTTAAAACTTACAGAAAGACAATGTGCACCTACATCCACTTTTTGCAAAACATGACCATTGTGAACAAATTGATTGTGCACTACCTCTGCACCTTTACCAACTTGACTTTGACCGCTTTGACTTTGGTCAACTTGAATTTGACCAGTTTGACTTTGATCATATTGACTTTGAACACTTTGACTTTGATAGATATGACTTTGTTGGGCTCAACAATTTCCCACCACCTAATGGGCTTTTCGTCTCGGAGAGCTAACAACCAAACCATGAGCAGAGAGATTCACTTTGATACCTATTGTGCACAAACTTCAAAAGGACATTTGAGGAGCTACCAAGTCCACCAGTAGCCACAAAGAACAATCACCACGAAAGAACCATAACATGAAATTTTGCATTGAAGAAGTAGAAGCTCGCGAATGGAGGGTAGGAAGGAAAGGTTAGGGAGGGTTGAAGGGTTGAGAGGGATAGGGTAAGGCGGTAAGGGTGGGGTTTGGTAGAAGGATAAAGAGAGGGGTAGGGAGTAGGAGGAGGGGCTTTGGAGAAGGCCAAAATGATAAATATGAAAGCTACATAGGGTGCATATGGAAAAATATAAAGCATGTGGGAAAAATAAATGATAATAGACCATGTGGACCATGTGCAAAAGAAAAAGCGCATGAGAAATGGGCATAAAACATGTGGGTTTGACCAAAAGTGGGGGAAGAGTTGGGATTTTGGTAAAATTAATGCAAAAAATGAGTCTAGAGGTGCCAAAAGACATGAAAATGACCCCAATTTTGAAAAAAATGGCCATCCAACGCACGATCTAGAGCTAAACGCATATTTTTCCATCTAGAGCCAAACGCAAAGGGGGGGAGGGGGGAGAGGGGAGGGGGAGGGGGAGGGGGGGAAGGAGGGAAGAGAGAGAGACTAGAGAGAAGGTAGGGGGAGGTAGAGAGAGAAAGAGTGTGTATGTGTGTGTATGTGTGTCTGTGTTTTTTTGTGAACATGTAATAAAATAAAATAAATAGCGATCGTGGGGAAAAAAACGAGAAAAATTCCCTAAATTTCTAGACCACTTATCACACTCAAAACCACACGAAGCTTCCTTTTCTCCTCTAAGTTATCAAGAAAAATGACATTGAAAAAACGAAAAATATCTTTTAAAAATTCTACAAATTTCTTTAAAAAATTCCTTAAATTTTCTAGAATATTGTTCATGCAAAGGGCTGTGAAATGGCTTCTAATTTGCCTAAAAACGCAATAAACAAGCATGAAAATGGATAAAAACTAATAAAACTTAAGCCAAAAAAATGGTACGAGAAGGGTATGTACAACCTAGACAGATTTTGCAAGTTCCAGGTGATCCAAAAATCTTCACTTGTGCTAATGATAAGCCTTGAGACTTGATATGATGACTAATTGAAACTCTTTGCCCTCCATAATCTCGAATTGAACTGCACTTCATTTGATCTAGATTCCTTTTGGGCACATTGACCATTTGATAGGGCCACCTTGAATCTTTCATTGGAATAATATCTCCCCCATACTCCATCTTTTGTATCTCTGTTTCAGCTATTGTGTGACTTAATCTATAAAATTTCATTTTTTCCCATTCCAGCTTCTTCAGCCAATGGAATCCCTTGTTTCCAAAGACTTGCAGGTACTCCTTCCACATCCTTATAAAGCCTTGCACTTACTCCCATAAAAATTGGCATAACAGATGATATCCATACTAGTATCCATAACAAAGTGGCCACTGATATAGGGTTTGAAGTAGCTTCATTAAGGGTATTTTTTTTTCTTCTTTCTTGTATGGCCTATGGCTGAGGCTGTTTCACTCAAATCAATAACCTGAATGATATCCTCTTTTCCTTCATAGGCTTCCTCTCTCCTTGTGTTGTTTGGAAAAATTCCATAGCAAGAAGATGGGTCTTCTCGAAGTAGCCAAGCCAACATATTTTCTTCTTCATATAAAATCACTTCTTCATATAGATCTTCCTATGGGTTGTCCAACAATTCTTCTTCCTTACAAATATCAACTGTCTGCATGGTGTGGGTATGCCTTTGTTTGTCTAGTCTTTCATCTAAAAATATCTATTGTAACTTTCTTCCCTCTTGCTTTACCCACATTGTGTCCTTACCCTAGTCATGCAGCACATTGGCATGCCTTAACCAAGGTCTCCCAATTAATAGGGGGAAACTTCCATCTCTCCCAATTAATAGGGGGAAACTTCCATCTACATGTGGCAACCTTAAGACAACAAAATCTTAGTTAAATATGGTACCTTGTATCTCGATTGGGACTCTAGGGGCCACTCCCATAGGCCTTACTATGCTTTGGTCTGCCAATGTTACAGTGAAATTGGCAGGCCTTGAAGGTTGTAGTCCAATCCTTTTCATGGTATGTTCATGCATCAAGTTAATGCCAAAACTGCCATCTACATAACTCCTTGAAACTCATGTCTTCTGATAGTGATTGTTAGCCAAGGGCTCTTATAATCTATGATGGGGGGTTCCCCTACAAATCTATCTTTATGCATAGTAGCCATCTTTGCCACTAGAGTTTTTGTGGAAGCCTCATCAATTATTTGCAAGAGCTCTGACCAAAATTTCACATCCATATTTATTAAATCAAAATAATTGACCTCTTTTTTCATGGATTTGAGTAGTCTTGAAGCTTTTGATTCCTAAAGAGCATGGGCTCTATTTAACTTATGAAAATCCTCATGAACTTTGTTGAATGCATGCCCAATGGCATCACTAGTACCTATGAGATCTTCATTTTGCCTTGTATGTTCACAAGTATTGGCCTTGTCTTCGAATGTCTCTTTGTCCTTGTTTAGGCCATTAGTCCTTGACTCTTAACCTATGTCTAATTGAGCCTTCCCCTTGCTTCTTGTTTGCACTCCAAAAGAGTCTATTTCTTCTAACTGCACCACTTTGGTAGATGGTGATGGCACATTGACTTGTTCTACAACTTCTTCTTTTCACACAAAAATCATTTGAATGTGTGGCCCAAATGAAGATGCCTGGTTCTTAGGACAACAATCGGTATAATGGTCCCTAGCCTCTGGTAATTTCTACAGGTAGGGGCATTTTTTGGTAGAGTGCACCTACTTTGGTAATGCCCATATTTTTCGCATATAAAACAGAAAATTGACCTCATTGGCCCATTTCCAAAGTTATCCCTATGTCTAGGGTTGTAATTGTTACCTTGATTGGGTGCTATTGAACATTGGTTGATGGTTGAGCTCCTCCTTGTCCCAGTATGGTTGTGCAAACATCCCTCTTGAGTGACACTCTTGGGCCTCATGACCAGCTTTCCTACATAGTTGGCAAGTCACACTTAAAAGTGGAGACTCACTTACTACATGAACCTGTTTGCTGCACATGCTGCACCATCATTTTTTATGCCACCCCCTGAAGTTTCTACAACTCTTGTCGAAGTTGTGCCAACTCTTCTGCTTGGGCTTCCTCTTTTTTCTATAGCTTTAATGCCTCAATGTCTCACCTCAGTTGAGTTACTGCACTTTCCTCCTCTTTGTAGGGTTTATTCCTTTTCAAGCTCTCAAGTTCTTTCCTTAGCTAAATTACTGGGTCCTTAGGTTCTACAAGATATGATAAAATGGAAGAGCTTGTCCCACACTGATGCCTAATCTACTCCAGTCTTGTAGTTGTATTAATGAACTCTTCAATTGTTGCTATTGGTAACATTAAGTCCTTTATTTTACATTGTGTTGATATTGGAACTGGCTTAACTAGCCACTTCTTGATGAAGAAGTCATGGGGAGGGTCTGGTAATTTATCCATCAATGCCTTGGCTTTGGTGACAAATTTTGGAAAGGTCTCCCCAAGACTTAGTCTTATATTTTCTAACTCTTCAATAATGTTTTCAGTTGTGTTCCTTGTTGGAACTATGTCCTAACTGCTTCCTTCTTCAGGTCCCATGTGGTAAAATTGTTGTCCGCAAACTGACTAAACCATTTGTCTGCTAACCCTTCTAATGTTACAGGGAAAAGAATAAAAAATGCATCTTCTCTTCCCATCAGACCCCTTGTCTTACATAAGGCCAAAAATCTCCTAATGTGTTCATTTAGGTCTTCTTGTGCTAAGCCCTTGAAAGATGGAAATTTGATATTTAATCTAGAGAGTAAAGTTTCCAAGTCTACCTAGGCTGCCATATTCTTTACTGATGATGTCGATGATAGTGGACTGGTTGATCTTCGAATAACTTTCCTTCTTATTGCGTTGCAAGGGACCCTCAAGGTTTGAGATCGAGTTACGATCATGAGCTGCTCATACTTCTCATAGGCTAAGAGAATTCCAAATAGAAGAAAGATTACCTTTCAGGCCAATACTATCGGTACCCTTGCACTCTTCTAGACTTTGCAAATATTGCTTCTCTTATGCTCAAGCCTCCTTGTGGTCCCATCAGGCATGCCAAATTCTGTTGGGGGATTCTTGTGAAGAAAGGGACTGAGTGTTTGTAGGAGAAGGAAGAAGGGTAAGAAGATAAATATAGACACCAGAAGCTTCTATATGTAGATTATAAAGAGAAAAATACAATGATCATGTATAGCACAAATCCAAATGCTCTCTATGCATAATGTGTAATCCCAAAGAGTACACAATCAAACAAGGTTACAAAATACCCAAGGTTCTTTCTTCTGCCAAACTTCTCTGCACCAGACCTCCACCTTCTCTAAGAACTTGCACTTGTGAACACCTTGCACTCAAGCTTCCAATAGGGGAGGACGGATGGACACCTTCTATCGACACACACACAGCTTCAATGAAATCTTGTGACACCTTGATTGCCTTGCTTAGCACTCCTCTGCACACTAGAGGACACTCTTGCACACTTTGCCTCACTTTTGCTTGTCTGCATCACACATTGATTGTCTGTATCTTGCTCTTCTTTCTCCTAGTGTAGAATATGCTCATCTTGCTTAGTCTAATCAAGAATAATGCATGCCTTGAGTTGAGTGTCGATTCACATATGTACGGTCCTAATTGATAGAGTATCTTGGTGCTCACTTTTATGTCCCAAGATTGACTCAAAATGTGTACATTCAAGGACTCCCTGTTTTGTCCTATAGCGACTATAGGACTAAAACAAAATTTTAAATGGGAGGTCATACTTTCACTTTTGCATACTACTTCCACTTCACATACCGTCACTTTGCCTTCATTTCTTCAATATGTGTACCTAATGGAGGGTTCACTTGAACCTTCCAAACACTTTTAAGAACCCTTAAAACTTACAGAAAGACAATCTACATCTATATCCACTTTTCTGGAAAACATAACCATTGTCAATAAATTGATTGTCCACTACCTGTACTCAGTTTTCTTTGGGTAGAGTGTAATGTCTTTTTCTACACAACAGCATGGTAATGTTGCTGCAACAAGAGACAACACACTCTACCCAGCAAAAATGAAGATATGGTCATTGGCATGTGTTTTAGTATGAGCATCAATATGCCTAGGTGCATACTGACACTCATACCGGTACTTTTACCCAAGGGATTATCGATGCATATATTAATGCCTATATTGATGCATATATTGGTGCTTATACCAGCGCTTTGGTATCGACGCCTATGCCGAAGCTTACACCAGCATGGAGGCAAAATGGCACCCATGTATTTGCACCAGTAGAAGCCTCGGTATACCCCTTATATGTTGTAGTGATTCTAGCTCCATTATTATACTAATCAATTCTCTATCATCATGGCATCAGAGATCCTAGGCACATCTGGTGGATCAGGGTCTAGTATCAGTGTTCCCAAGAGAAGTTACGATACAAGTTTCACTTCCAATCAATCAGTTATTAGACGCAGGTGTTGACCCCGAAGAAATACCCCTTCCAACTTGGAGGGCAAATAGAATTTTAAGATCTAAAAGTTTAATGGCACAAACTTTGTTCTATGGAAGAGAATAAAATTAAAGATGTGTTGATTAAGAGGAGGCAATGGAAGCTAGAAAATGGAATCTCAAAGAAGCCCGTTGACATGGATGAAGTTGGTTGGGATGAGTTGGATGACATGGCTAGGTCTACCATTCAATTGCACTTGGAAAATAATGTTTACTTTATAGTATTGGACTCTGAAAGCGTAGAGGAGCTTTTGAAGAATTTATGCAACAAATATGAAAAAGAAATGGCACCAAATAAATTGTATTCAATGAGAAAGCTATATGACATCTGCATGAAGGATAGAGATAGTGTTTTTGCTCATCTAAATGATTTTGGTGCTATATTCTCTCAATTACATGCTCAAGAAATGGAGATGGATAATGAAATGAAAGCATTCTTGTTGCTATGCACTTTGCCATCATCATGGGATACATTTTGCATAGCTATTAGCAACAATGCACTTGGTGGTAAATTGGTCTATGATGACATATGCAGAGCACTCTTGAGTGAGGAGATTCATAGGAAATCTATAGTTGGCACTCAAAGTGGAGATCCATATAATGTTCATGATTCTTACCAAGAAAATAATTAGCAAAGTGGCATGAGCAAGAACAAGGAAAATAATGCTCAAAAAAATAAGAGTAGAAGTAAATCAAGGAAGAGGGATATTAAATGTCATTATTGTCATAAGAAATGACACATGAAGAAAGATTACTATGCATTAAAGAATGCTAAAGCTAAAGGATAGAATGTTGATGGGCATGTTAAACAACTACCTACTCCATCTACTTCAATTGTGAAAACTGAAGAAATCAATGATATTTTTTATGATGTTGATGTTTTAACACTTGAGAATTTGGTGTCTATTGAGGCTCTTATGGCGGATTCTCTTTCCCACAAGTAAATGCTTGATTCTAGTGCTTCTCTCCATGTGACACCACATAGAGAATGGTTCTCTACACATACAAAAGTCTCTTCATACTATGCGACTTGGTGACTCTTACCAGTGTGATGTTGCCAAGATTGGAGATGTGGTTTTGCACTTCATTGATGATTCAAAATTTAATATGCATAATGCATGCCATGTAACTCAATTATCATGCAGTTTGATCACTTGGTCAACTTGATGACCTTGGTTACTATTGGAGTTAGACGTCTGCGGAAGCATGCGAATAGCACAAGGAATAAGAAGAAGCTTGGAGCACAACACACAATACTGAATGTATTACTAGAGAATGTACAAAGATAAGTAGCCCATTAGGGCAATAGGCATATATACAAGTCGGGGGAAAAAACCTCCTAAAGAGGGAAAAAAGTGCCCCGGTGGTCCTAGTGTGTTCACACACATCACTACCTAAATATATCAACCAATCCCCCTGGGAGTGATGTGGTGAACAAGGAGCTGGCACTCATGTATAAGGAAGTGCCAAGCTATGTGGAAATCACTCCACAAAAGGAAGTAAGCCCAAAGCTTTTTGGAAAGCTTCAACTTCTCCCTAGGCAGAGCCATCGTGAAAAGGTCTGCAATGTTCTTCTACATGGGCACATATGCCAAGCTGATCTCCCCAGCAGAGAACCTCTCCCCAACATAGTGATAATGCACCTCAATGTGCTTAGTGCGAGCATGGAACACAGGGTTCCTCGCAATTGCCAAAATTAGGGCAATCATTGGGGTTGCCACATCTAGGAGGTGGACAATATATCAATTGGATGTAAAGAATGCTTTTATTAATGGTGATTTGCAGGAGATAATCTACATGACTCAACCATTAGGTTTGAGAACCCTAAATATTCAGATTTTGTTTGTAAATTTAGAAAAGCATTGTATGGTTTAAAGCAAGCTCCTAGGGCATGGAATCAAAGGCTTGTGGAGTATTTGTGCAGGTGTGGATACAAGCCAATTGATGGAGATCCTTCTTTATACCTCAAGAAGGAAGGAGGACTAGTTGTCTATGTATGCATATATGTGGATAACTTGATTATAACAGGAAGTGATGATGCAGGTATCACATGGACCAAGGCCAAGCTTGGAGATGAATTCAAGATTTTAGATCTTGGGGTTCTTAAATACTTTCTTGGGATTGAAGTTATTTATGTGGAAAATGGCATTTACCTTGCTCAAAGGAAATACTTGCTAGATGTACTTTATAAGTATGGTATGAGTGGATGTAAGCCACTCACACAACCTGTGGATCCAAACACTAAGTTATGTGTAGGTGACGGACAACCTCTTGAAGATATTTCAGCATATAGAAGCATAATTGGAGGCCTTAATTATGCTACCATCACAAGACCTGACTTGTCTTATGTTGTAGGAGTTCTTTCTCAATTTCTAAATTCACCAACTGATGTTCATATGAATGCAGCCAATAGAGTGCTTCGATACATCAAGCACATTATCAACCAAGTGTTATACTACCATTATGGAGATGAATTACAACCTCAAGGCTTTAATGATTCTGATTGGGCTGGTTCAAAGGAGGATAGAAGGAGCGCATCTGGGTATGTCTTCATGCTAGGTCAAAGAGTCATTTCATGGATGTCCAAGAAGCGACCTATGTTGCATTATCATCTACTGAGGCTACATATGAGATCATGTGGCTCAAGAAGCTCTTCAAGGCCTTAGATGTGGAGGTCAAAGAGTTCCCTCTATTTGGATGTAACATGTCAAGCATTCATCTAGCAAGCAACCCTATGTTCCATGCAAGAAGAAAGCACATATAGATAAATTATCACTTCATCAGAGAGAAGGTACTAGCAAAAGAAGTAGACATCAAGTACATCAACACCAAGGATCAACTAGTAGATATAATGACCAAGTTTATGGATGCAAGAAAGTTGGAGAAGTTCAAGATCAACCTCAACTTGAAGGAGATCAATAGAGAGTAACACTTGAGCTTGAGGGGGAGTGTTAGAAATGTACAAGCTCAAATGTGTGTGAACCAAGGCTTAACTCAAGTGCCACATCATTTCACTTTTTGGTAAAGTCTACAACCACTTTTCCACGACTTTTTTAGCTCAAGATTCCATCTACCTTGATTGAGAAAAGTGGGGGATTTTGGAGGCATGATTTGAATTCAAATTCTACACCAGCTTTTAGAGCATTATATAAGCAATAGTTTGGAAGAAATTCGTGGCCTCCTCAAGCTTCATTTCTGCACCTTTAGGCTCTCATTGCGAGTGTATACTCCAGGTCTAATCTATCCCCGTGCTTGCTGAAGTTTTCACTTTGGCTGAGATTTTGTATCACCTATATCTCTTTGTGTAGTTGTCTGTTTCATGCACAAGATAGCTCATCTTAAAGCTCTTGTTGTAAGCTTTCTTTTGAATGTGATCTATCAAGTGTTCCTTATCCTTGTGTATATTGAGCTTGAAAGCTCTTTGGTCTATCTCTGCATGTTCCCCAACATATGTGTGTGAAGAGGTACACATAAGTGATACCTATCTGTTTGGGCAGATTTTGGTATGTTTTGTACAAGGAGGTTGACATAGGTCACATTCTCCAAACGGAGTGATCTATGGCTTATTGGAAATCTTAGAGAGTCTAGTTTTACTGTGCAAAATTTCATAAGTTCAGTCTTTAGGTGCAGAGAGCAATTCAATTTTTGGTGGACTTTGGTAGTGAACTATTTGGTCCTAGGAAGGGCCTATCATTCTTCTACTGCAACTAGGAGTGGGTATGCTCCATCACCCAACCTCTTTGTTCAGATACAATTGTTCCAGGGATGTGTATTGTCAATTATCCAAGATAAAATTTTTATGAGAATGTTTATAGATGATATGAATGCCTTCATAAGTAATTAATTGGACAATATCATCTCCTATTGCAAGAATTCAAGGCCATTCTAGGACATTAACAATGATCTATTATGGAACAAGGGTGTCAAGGGATTCTGAGTTGTCAAATCTTTCATCTTCTAGGCATACCCTTAGGATTTGATTTCATCATGGGTTAGAAATGGGATTGGGTTCTTTTCAAGATTGTGTGAATGGTAGGATACTAGAAGGGGTTGTAGATAAACTTAACAGGTCCAGCCATGGTGGTCGACACTTTTCTTATAGCCTTGGTAATTTATTTTATATCTTGTTGGAGATCAAGATATACTAAATTGGCTAAGTTGCAAGAAGCTGCATAAAGTTTCTCTGGATAGGGTATATCATAACAAAAGATGTATATCAAAAATAAATTTGAGGTTTTGTGTGGATAAAAAAAACTAGGCTAGACTTGGAATTTTGAACATAGATGACTTAGTGGAAAAATTGTCATCCAAGTGGCTAATAAAAGCATGGAACAATATGGACACCTCATGGGCCAAATTGATTTTTAGGGATAAAATTGAAATTAATCTTAGTGGTCTATCAAGGTGGAAGGAGCACAACTTCCTCACCTTGTTGTTCTCCCCTTTTTAGGTTACCCCCAAAGGCTCACATTTGGTTTGTTCCTTTTGGAAAAGTTTGAATAAGATGAAACCTCACCTCGAGACCGGTAAAAATTCAAAGTGGGCCACTATTATTAGGCAAGATGATTCCATTTGGTTCCCAATAAAGGGTACCATAGTTGTGGAAGTTGAAAATCCTCAAAAAGCAAGGAAACTATGGAACAAAGGATTTCACATGCGGAATAGTCTATGGAATCAAGAAACAAGTCATTGGATCACCTTTAGTGACATTAATCTAGAATGGTGAGCAAACTATTATGATTGGTGTCTGTTGAGAGACAAAGTGTTTTCTTGGGACTGCTCCAAGTCCAACCTCCTCCAAGCCAACAAAACGCCTCAAACACAAGGCATAAAATGGGACAATGACAAAATATTGGAAAAGTTTCCTAATATTTAGAAGAATAAAGATCTTTATGCCCTCAATACAAAATTGTGCCTAAGTTAGAAAAATATTAGGTGGGATTTCAAGTTTCATGACCTTTGGCATCCCCTCATTGAGAGTATAAAACCAATACTTACGTGCAAAATTCTCCACCATGGAATTCGGACTAATGTCAAAGCCAACAAAATATGTGGGGCCTCTCCATGGTGTGAGGAGTGCTTCAATGACCCAGAAGACATGGGACACTTGTTCTTATCATGTCCCGAGAGCCATTTGGTTTGGCAAACATTGGGAAGAATTCTAATTTCTTTACAAGCCAAAAATTGCTAGCATCAAGAATTGCTTCAATAAATGATTGGATGCTCTGATTGTGTAATGCCATTAGGGGGGAAGCTCTTTGAAGAATTTGGAAAGAAAGATATGTTGCCAAATTTGGAACAAAAAGTGGTCAATTGAAAAGACTCTGAACATTTTAGAGTGAAGAATCAGCAACTATAAAAATTCACTATGCTTAAGACCATCATGTCTTCATTTTGGAGAATAAAAAGATCAAAAGTAGATGGGTTCCCGATGAGGGCAATCAAAGGATTATTAATATGATATATAACTAGGCTTACTAGTATCCTTTGATAAAGATGTCAACTTCCCTTGGACTATCAAAGTGATATCGACTGCCCTCGCTTTGTGGGATAAGGGGGATTCCATGGAAAGTATGCCCCCTTCACTTGTACAATTGTTTTCCTTAATTAATTCATGCAAGGAAGATATGCTTATACTAAACTTCCTATATTAAAAGTATTAGGCAACCCACATTGCTCAGAAATGTGAGAACTTTATTGTGGGCATAGTCACAAGCCTAACACTGATGGTAAGTACCACAAGCCATAAATATCAAAACTTTAGTGTGGATGTAGTCATAAATCCACAAAAAAACATGTGTATGCACGTTTTCTTATTTGTTTCTAGCGGAAATCTGATGGGATGTCTTTGGAGGTCCTGTCACAAGCTTGACAAGCTATGCACCACTATGGATCTTCCACACTCTACAACCAATTTTAATAAGTCTATCTTGCTAAAAGGTATTCCAATTTAGTACCTTCTTTCTCAAGACAAACAAAAGGCTTCCTCTTATGCAAGAATCTTCTATCTACATTCAAGGATATCTAGAAGAATGATCCATGAGGATCTGATTCACAATGTGATTGAGAGTGAGAGTGTGATTGAGAATGAGAATGAGAGTGAGATTGCAGTTATGATTGTGAAATCACATGATTATGATTGTGAATGAGATTGAGATTGTGAGTGAGAATGTGATTGAGAGTGCAGGTGTGAATGAGATTGTGATAGCTCAGGGGTGGTCGAGAGGTCGAAGCTTCATCAAGAAGCTATTTTCCAAAGCTAATGTATCAAGAAGGAAGATGCTACATCTAGAAGCTATTGATGTATTTGGAATCGGACATCTGAAGACTCACAAGATAAGATTTCTCAATTCATATATCTATTTTTTTGAGGTTATACTTTATTTGATTTGTTCTTTTGTTAATGACAGACATAGACCATAAGAGAGGGGAATTACAAGAGTGCTAGAGAAAAGGCAACATCAGCCAAGAAGTAGTGCATATGCATGTGTATACACATTATATATTGGTCTTGTTTATATGCTAGCACATTGTGTGTATGCACTAAATGTGCACTACTTGCACGAGTCTTCCCATCTTGTGCATTGTATGTTTCTATGCATGTATGTATTTAAGTGGGTATGTATATATGTATGTATGTATGTATGCATGCATGCATGTATGTACTATTGAACATAAATCTCTAGCCTTAGGAGCGTATGTGTCACAAGGAAGGAGATAAGGAAGAGATTTCACTCGCACACTTTCACACTCAAAGAGGAGCACACACACACATTGAGGCAAGGAAGAATGATATTCTTCTTCTTCTTCTATTACATAAAAGGAATGTACAAGAAATGACATAAACCAACAATAAAACAAGTACAATATATAACGAACAATACATAATGTAAATCCTAATGTCCAGGAATGAGAGTGCCATTGCTTTGGCTAAGAATCCGGTCTATCATGCAAAGACCAAGCACATTGAGGTGAGGTATCACTTCATTAGAGATTGCTTAGCCATTGAGCACATTATTCTTGAGAAGGTTCACACCCGAGATAATGTTGTAGATGCTTTGACCAAAGCTCTACCATAGGATAGCTTTCAACACTGCTGTCACTTGATGGGGGTTACTTGATTCATGATCTTACACAGTCACTTGTATACTGTGTAACATGCCCATTAGGTGAGAGGTATAGTTTGTATATTTACACTCAGGTATTCTTTATTTTTCTCCCATAGTTACTTTGGCCATATTGGCCTTTAGTGGGAGATTGTTAGCGTTGGTGTCCATGTGAAAAGCCAAATGGCCACCAGACACTTCTTTGTATATGTTCTTTAATAAAACATATAGCGGTCTAGTCAGCTACAGACTATAAGTTCGACCGCATTTGTAACACCTAAGAAGTTTGTGCTCGTGCTCCCTATGTGTTGTGTTTTTTTTTGTATTTTGTAGCCTCTATGCAGAATACCGTG
This sequence comes from Ceratopteris richardii, assembly GCA_020310875.1. Taxonomy (NCBI): domain Eukaryota; kingdom Viridiplantae; phylum Streptophyta; class Polypodiopsida; order Polypodiales; family Pteridaceae; genus Ceratopteris; species Ceratopteris richardii. The sequence goes on from CM035424.1 coordinate 157,907,565, forward strand.
TGCAGCCCTAGGAGCTCAATTTTCTACTCCGAGGATATTGTTGTGGAGCTCTTGAGAAGCAGAGCGCACTATGGTGCATCACCATCAAAATACTTTAGTTAAGTAGTTAGCAATCCTTGCATGCCAAAGCATGAGGGGCTTATTAAAGCCCATACAAAGCCTTTTGCAACCTACAAACATATTTTGGGTGCTTTGATTCTTCATATCCTTGTGGTTGGTCCATGTATACTTCTTCTTGTAACTAACCATGTAAGAAAGCATCATTCACCTTCATCTAATGCAAATTCCATCATTTTGTTGTAGCTAATACAACAAGTGTTTTGACAGTAGACATTTTAGCTACACAGTTGAATGTTTCCTCATAATCAATGACATATGTCTGTGCATATTCTTTTTCTACCAATCTTGCTTTATACCTTCTTATGCTACCATTAGCATTGTGCTTTACCTTGTAAAGCCACTTGCAGCCTATGGGTTTCTTTACTTGTGTCAATGGAACCAGCTTCCATGTTTCATTTCCATAAAGTGTAGCCATCTCCTCATCCATAGCTTTCTCCCAATCTACATTTCAAATTGCATCTTCAGAACAAGAAGGTTCAGCATCTTATATTACCTTAGTCATGTAGGCACAATGAAAAGCCATGTAACTATCATATGTCAATTGTTGCACTGAATTTTGCATCCTCCAAGATCTTCTTGGTCATGGGTCACTTCTTCTTGTATCATTTGCATATGCCTTTCTTGTTGGTGCATTTTACCAAAGCCTACATGCTTGATATGATTTGATTTATGTTCATTTGTAGTCATATATGTAGACATGTGAACAGTATATTTTATCTCTTGTAATTGTAAAAGAAAGAATGGCTTAGGTCATCCATGATGTAAAAAGGAAATTTGTGGCTCTAACTACATAAAACCACGAATCCATCAGCTGAGAGAATATCTCATAATTCTTAGCATCATTTTTAGGTGAAGTTATTTGAATTCAAATTCAAAACTACCTCCAAAAGTAGATATAAAAAGGGCAAGAAGGAAGTCGCCATTAGAGAGCTTGATTCGTGCCCACGTCATGTTCATTTGTAGACATTGAAGAGCTTACTCCATAGCTCTATCATTCTACTCCCATTGTGCAAGTATTCATTGCCAATGTGGTTGTAATTATAAGTGAATCTATACATTCATCATTTACTTCCTCTTTGTTTTATTCTCTATTATACTCACTCAAAAGAGTAAATTCAGAAGCTCATATCTCGGGCTATACGTAACCTTTTTTCAGATTTTTTAACTGCATTGGATTGCTAGCCAAGTCTAGTTTATTTCACAAAGTTTCATGATCATTGGATTTACCATTTGTGATAAATCTTTGTTTTTTTGCTCACTAGTCAAATCTCTATAAAGCCCCAAAAATGGTGGGAGTGTTCTAGATTTCGCTAAATCTTGTTCTCAGTGCTCAATTGATCAATTGATGTGTTTTAACTTGGATTAGCAAGATATCTAAGTCTGTTTGCTATGTCCAAGAGGAAGTTTTCTAATTCCTACCAAGTTGAGAGCACTCTTCATTTTTCAGCAGGTGCATGTACAAATAGCAAGTTTTGGGAAATAGTCATTTTGTGACTAGTCTGTCTTGACTCAAACTTTTGAGATACTTGTTCCAAAACACTGGGGTGATTTTTTTGTGGATTTAGGAATCTCAAAGGGTCTACTAACCAAATCTGAAGTCTCAGTTGGCTGGTGTGAAGCTGGTTGTAGCAGCACCAACTTATCTTCAGATTGCATCGACCATCTCTCTTTACATTGGTATCATAGCATAGTCAATCAACATGGGAGATGGATTTCCATCAACAATTGGTAAATTGGATAGAAACAACTACCCAGCATGGTCTCTAAGGATGGAGGCTTATCTTCAAGGGAGGAATCTATTTGGATACACATCTGGAGATGAAGTTATGCCAACCATGAGGAACAAAGGGCAACCATCACATGAAGAAGAGGAAAGACTTTCAAATTGGTGTTCAAAGGATGCACTTGCAAGGTCCTATATTTTAAATTCAATCTCTGATTTTCTTTTACATCATGTCAATGGATGCAATACATCAAGAGACATTTGGAATGCACTTGCTTCTTTCTTCTCCTCCAACACTCGAGCAAGGAAGAACCAATTGTGGATGGAGTTCACAACAATGAAGAAAAGCCACAAGCAAAGTGTGACTGATTATGTCACAAAGATGAAGGATATTTCAAATCAACTTGGAAGCATTGGAGAGGTAATTGAAGAGGAACAAATCATTAGACAAATCATAAATGGAATCAAAGGAGATGACAAGTGGGAGTCCTTCACAACAGCCATAGACTTGTACATGGATATACATGTACCCAACCTCGACACACTCATGAACCAACTCTTCACTCATGAAGCAAAGAATAGAAAAGTGGTGAGTCTTCAAGAGGTAATCAAACTTTTGCCTTATGTTCTGATAAAGCTGAGGTCAAGGACAAGTCAAAGAATAAGAAGAATGAAGATGAAGGTAGCTCTTTCCAAGCAAACTTTGCAGATATAGGAAGAGGTAGAGGTGGAAAGCAAGTCATGGGCAGATTCCAATCATATCAACCTTGCAATATATGTGGCTTATCTAATCATACTACTGAAGAATGTTTCAGGAACCCGAGGAACTCAAGCGGAAGAGGATTCAATAGAGGTGTCTATGGATCAAATAGAGACAGATACGATGGAGGTTACAACAACAACGAAAACAACAATAACAACTATCAAAGTGACCATAGAAGAAGAAAAGATTACAATAACTATGTAGAGGACCAAAGTCAAGAAGATTCATTATTTATTATGAATCTATCAGTGAAGAAGGGTAAGGATGATAATCACATCTTTTACATTGATTCGGGATGCTCAAATCATGTAGCAGGAAATGTGGCTTTACTTTCTGATTTGGAAGATCCTCACAACAAACATGAAGTGCAAACAAAGATGATACAAAGCACTCAGTGGAGAAGATAGGTAATGTGAAGACATCAGATGGGAATATGAACCTCTTAAGCAAAGTCTTGTATGTCTCTACAATTACCAAAAATTTAATAAGTGCTGGGCAGACTGTTCAAAAAGCATTGCAAGTTAGATTCAACTGACTTGGAGCATATGTTGAAGACCCAAGGCAAGGCTTTAGAAGGATTGACAAAGGATAAAAGACAGGAAGCCTTTTCACCTTTGAAGTGGAAGATACAAAGAACATAGCTTTATTTAGCTATGGATCTCAAACTCTTACAGAGTTGGAGATATGGCACAAAAGGCTTGCTCACATTGGTGAAAGGACTTCAAACAAATTTGCAGGGACCAAAGTGTACTTGGTTTGCCTAATATTACAAGGCAATACATCATTTATAAGTTTGAAGCTTGTCAATTCGGCAAGGCTCATAGACAACCTTTCAATAGGAAGGAATATGTGTATCAAAATCTTTTGGATCTAGTGCACACGAATGTGTGGGGTCCTAGTAAGGAGCCATCTATATCAGGCTCAAGATATTATGTGTCTCTCATAGATGATTGTAGCAGGTGGACCATTTTGTTTTTCATGAAGCACAAGGATGAAGATTTTAATTGCTTTAAGAAGTATGTTGTCCTTGTTGAAAACCAAACAAGTAGTACTTTGAAAAGACTCCGATCAGATGGTGGAGGAGAATACTTCTCTTCTGAATTTGATGCCTACTTGCATGAAAGAGGTAGTAAAAGGGAAGTCACTACAAGGTATACACCGGAACTCAATGGTGTAGTAGAGAGGAGAAACAGAGCTATTGTTGAAGCTGCAAGTTCCATGCTCAATGAAAAGGGATTGCCAAACTACCTATGGGCAGAGGCAGTGTCTACAGCCACATGTCTCATAAATAGACTTCCATCTAAGTCACTAGATGGAACCACTCCATATGAAGTGTGGAATGGAAGAAGATCTAGTCTAGAGCATTGTAAAATCTTTGGATGCTTAGCCTATGCTCACAATCCTTCTCAAGTAAGAGGGAAATTGGATCCCAAGGCAGAGAAGTGCATATTTATTGGTGATGACAGTAGAGATGTAATTTTTTATGAGAACAAATCATGGTTTGATGATGACAGGAAAATGAAGTTGCCTTATGACTTGGATGAAGATTTTCTATCACTTCAACCAAAGGAGCCAAAGCAAATTGAAGAAAGTGATTCAGAGAATGACCTAGAAGACTTGGAAAAACTAAAGTTATGCAAGAGCAAAGGTAAAGCAAAGATACAAGATGCTACATATGGACCTGAGAGCTCACATCAACCACTTAGAAGGTCTTCAAGTGAGAAGAAGAAACCAGAGAGGTATGGTTATGATACTTATTTGGTCACCAAGAACTCAATCTACATTGAAAAGGATTCAACCAATGAAGAACCTACCACATTTGAAGAAGCACAAAGCAAGAAATCTTGGAGAGATGCAATGTATGAAGAAATTTAAGCCTTGAAGGAGAATGACACTTGGGGGCTTGTACCTAACAAACCATCTTTGAAGGTAATTGGATCTCGATGGAAATACAAAATCAAGAGGAATCTAGATGGAAGTATAAATAGACATAAAGCAAGGTTAGTTCCTAAAGGGTTTGCTCAAACCCATGGTATTGATTATGAGGAGACTTTCTCTCCTGTTGCATCTAGAAATGGGAAGCTCTATCAACTTGATGTAAAGAATGATTTCTTAAATGGATGGATTTCTGAGGAAGTGTATATATGGCACAACCTCCTGGACATGAGGATGCACATCATCCTAACCATGTATGCAAATTAAAGAAAGCTTTGTATGGATTGAAGCAAGCTCCAAGAGCTTGGAATTTCTTATTGGTGACTTATTTGCAAGACCAAGTATTCAAAGCTAGCAAGACAGATACCTCTTTGTTCATAATGAGGAATGGATCTAAAGTGATCTATCTATGTGTGTATGTTGATGATAGTATTATCACAGGGAGTGATCTTGAAGGAATCAAATAGGTAAAGAATCAAATGAAGGAGGAGTTCAAAATAATTGATTTTGGACCACTCACTTATTTTCTTGGATTGGAGCTAATCTACACAGGTTCAGGTATATACATGACACAAAGGAAGTATGTGCATGACATGCTCATCAAGTTCAAGATGGAAAACACCAAGTGTGCAGGTACACCTATGGAGCAAAATCATAATCTTATTGCTTATGAAGGAGGGCCAATTGAAGACATCACAAGCTACCAAAGCTTGGTTGGAAGTTTGAACTATGCAACACTCACAAGGGTGGATATATGCTATAGTGTTAGCATATTGAGTCAGTTTATGCATAAGCCAAGAAGACCACATATGGAAGCGGCCAAGAGAGTCCTCAAGTACCCAAAGGGGACCATGAATGAAGGTTTGTTTTCTCCATTTAATTCAGATATTGAGCTAAAGGCCTACTCAGATGCGGATTGGGCCGGATCTAGAGATGATAGAAGAAGCACATCCGGGCATGTATCATTTGGAGGTTCAAAGATCATTTCTTGGTGATCCAAGAAGCAACCAACAGTGGCATTATCTTATATTGAAGCTAAATATAGAGGTTTGGCTAATGCAAATCAAGAAATCATGTGGTTAAAATCTTTGTATATAGATCTTGGACTTTATTCTTCAACACCTCACACTTTTGTTGACAACACAAGCTCTCTACATCTTGTAGCTAATTCGGTATAACATGCTAGAACCAAGCATATTGAAGTCCAATACCATTATGTAAGGGAGAAGATAATGAGCAAGGATATTC
>CM035424.1:157918353-157998353 GCA_020310875.1 Ceratopteris richardii
GCATATCCACGTGTACTTCTCATGTCTTCTTTGGAACCATCTCAATCAGCATCTGTATATGCTTTCACCTGAAAATCACCTTCAAAAGGATAGAAAAGACCTTCATTCAATGTACCTTTGAGGTATTTGAGTAGTCTTTTAGCTGCAAGTAGATGTGGAGCCCTAGATGTGTGCATGGATTGAGATAGCACACCAACTGTGTATGCTAGGTCAAGCCTTATGTTGGTTGCATAATTCAATGATCCCACTATTGACCTATACAAAATTGGATCTTGGACTTCATTACCTTGCATCCTTCTATGTTGATAGACTCCTTACCTGTTGGCAGTGGTCAGGGCAGTCAAGGACTCACGAGACAAGGAAGCCAATGAGAAGGGCCAAGTAGGCAAAGCAGTCAACAAAGATCTGGCAAATAGGCCTATCACTTTTCATGAATTAATATTTCCCAAATAGGGCAGTCAAGGACTCACGAGACAAGGAAGCCAACGAGAAGGGCCAAGTAGGCAAAGAAATCAATGGAGATCTAGCAAATAGGCCTATCATTTTTCATGAATTAATATTTCCCAAATAGTGATTTTAGTCACTTCACACCATTGCAAATATCATTTTTTATTATTCCTACTCCATTTTGTACAGGGCAAGGAGTCCTCGAGCTTGAGGAGTATTAGTAGTATTTATGCACCAATTTTCAAAATTTTCTGAGCTCGTTTGAGCCTCCAAATTAGCCTAGGAACCTAATTTTTAACTAGGTTGGACACTAGGTCTGGACAGGACCAAAGCTAGTCAAAAACTATAAAAAGAGCTAGAGAGCTCATTTTTGGGGCTAGCTTGTTGTAGATTTGAGCTTGTATGAGACTTTTTGATTAATCTAAAGAACTCCATTGTTTCTCTCTTGTCTTGCCTTGTGTGTGTGTGTGTATGTGTGTGCATGTTTGTGTGCTTCTCACTCACACATTTGTACCATCACTTGTTCAAGGTCTTCATACCATCCTCATGTCTTCCCAGATTGACATTAAAGGAGGTGCTACTCATCACTGAGCTACACCAAATTTTGGCACCGCTATCGGGGATCGAGCTTTGAGGACGAGCGTGTGATGGTAAGATGTAGAGTTGTGACATTGGTGTTGTAGGTAATTTCTTTACTTTTCCTTATTTTACTCTTTCTTACTTCACCATCATCATCCTCACCATCTCCCACCTCCATCTCAATCATCGCAAAAATTTCAGTTTTTTGTTCATATCACCTTTCCCCTTCCATTTCCCTCATTTCACTTGTGAGAGAGAGAGAGAGCGATTTGTGTGCATTGTTTTTGCATGTTCTTTGAGTGTTCTTGCAGGTTTTGGTTGTATCATCATCTCCAGCAGGCCGCGTAGGTACGGAAAAGCTTTGCACTGTCTCAGAGGCGTTGACCTCTATCGATCATGATCGACAGAAAATTTTGGCATTTGGTAAAACAAAGTACACCAGCATGACACACATGATGAGCACATTCTAAATCACAAATCAGAGTAAAAAAATTCCGTGTTTTTCTGTCAATCGCGATTGACACTCTCAATCGCGGTCGACAGCCACGATCGACAGACTCTATCAATCACGATCGACAGAGCCTGTCAATCGCAACCGACAGACCACGACGGTCTGCCACGTAGGACTCAATCAATCGCGATCGATACCGTGGATCACGACCGACTGAAATTTCATGATTGACATTAAAATACACGTGTCCATGTGTCCATCGCAATGGACAGAGCCTCGATTGACTGAAATTATGCCGAAATTCACGAAAAAAGTATCGAGCGTGATTGACACCATCAATCGCGACTGATAGACCCCACGATCGACTCTGTCGATCACGATTGACACCATCAATCGTGATTGACATATCAATTGCGACTGACAGGCCCGATGGACACCTCTGTCAATCGCGATTGACAGAGCTGTCGATCGCGATTGACAGAGCTGTCGATCGCGATTGACAGGCATTTTTGGCTAATTTTTTAGGGTTTTTGATTCCAAAGTTTTGGGGTAATTTTGGTCATCATATCTACTACTTGCTTTTTAGTTGGAACAAAAGAAATATCAGTAAGCTAGATGAAGCAACAAAGACAGTGTTTATTGGGTATGACTCAACTAAGATGGGTTACAATTTCTATAATCCTTCAACCAAGCAATTCATTACAAGTAGAGATGTTGTGTTTGGAGAACACAAATCTTGGTATGATGAAGATAAACAAAAGGTAACTCTACCATATGATCTTGATTCTAATTCTCATCAATTAGGAAGAAAGCATGATACACATGTCCAAGATCCAAGAGGTGATACAGATGATGACCAAGATGAACGGGAAAAGGATTACAAACTATTGAAGTCAAGAGGCAAAGCAAAGGTGCAGGAGTGTGGAGAATGCTCCAAGCAAGCACCTAAAAGATCGACATGAGAGAAGAAACAACTAGAAAGGTATGGATATGATTCCATAATTTTACAAAGCATTCAATCTACTTGGCAAAGGACTCAATTTCAGAAGAACCCTCAACGTATGAGGAAGCAAAGGGAAACCCAAATTGGGAAAAAGGCCATGAAAGAAGAAATAGGTGCATTGAAGGACATTGACACTTGGGATTTGGTCCGAATGTCATCCAATCAAAAGATAATTGGTTGCAGATGGGTATATAAAGTTAAAAGAAACTTAGATGGATCAATTTGTAGGTACATGGCAATATTAGTTACCAAAGGATGCTCACAAACACATGGTATAGGCTATGAGGAAACATTCTCACCAATTGCAAAGATGACTACAATCAGGATATTAATAAGTGTAACCGCTGCAAGAAATTGGAGGCTCCTCCAACTTGATGTAAAAAATGCATTTCTAACTGGTTGGATAAGTGAAGAGGTATACATGTCACAACCTCCAGGTTTTGAAAACCCTAATCATGCATCTTATGTTTGCAGACTTAATAGGAATTATAGCTTGGTTACATACCTTCAAGATCAAGGGTTCATACCTAGCAACTCTGATCCTTCTCTATTCATCAAATGGAACACAATGAGGTTATCTATCTAAGTTTATATATAGACGATACTATTGTGATAGGTGATGACATGAATGGCATTGAAAGGATCAAGAGACACATGCAAGAGGAGTTCAAAACCAATGACTTAGGTGAGCTCACATATTTCCTAGGTATGCAGGTCATATACATAGATGAAGGAATGTATTTGACTCAAAGGAGATACATTTAGGCTCTACTTCTTAAGTTCAAAATGGAGAACACTAAACCTGGAGGTACACCTTTGGAGATGAATCATAAACTTAGTGTTTATGAAGGTGAGAAAATTGAAGACATGAAAGAATATCAAAGCTTGGTAGATAGCTTGATATATGCTACTCATATAAGGGCAGACATCTCATATAGTGTGGGAGTGCTTAGTCAATTCGTGCACTCGCCAACAAGACCACACATGGATGCAGCTAAGAGAGTACTTAAGCACCTCAAAGAACACTTAATGAAGGTATACTCTATCCTTAATCTTCAAAAATTGGATATCAAAATCTAATCAGATGCAGATTGGGTAGGAGCTAAGGATGATAGAAGAAGTACCTCTAGTTACTTAGCATTTATAGGTTCAAAGCTGTTTCATGGAGTTCCAAGAAGCAGCCAATAGTTTCTTTATCCTCAATTGCAATAGAGTACAGAGATTTGACCATGGCAACTCAAGAGGCAATATGGTTGTATATAGATTTGGGACTTGTAAGCTCCAAACCTCATATATTTGGAGATAATGTAAGTTCGATGCATCTAGCAGCAAAACCTATTTTCCATGCAAGAACCAAACACATAGAGGTTCATTACCACTTCATCAGGGAGAAGCTCATGGCAAATTTTCATAAAGTACAGAATAGTCCATCTAGTATGGCCATCAATAAATGCAACATAATACCTTGATCCTGCCAATGAAGTTTCTTGACTTTGTCCGCATACATCTATATGTACTAAGTTCAATAAGTTGTTATGGATGTAGCCTTTGTGGTTGAATGGTTGTCTTTGTGCCTTCCCCATCCGGCATGCATCACACCTGTTGATCATGTGTTGCTTTTATATGTTTGGCAGTCCAAGAACACTTTGATCCCTACATATCTCCTTCAAGGCTCTTTCATTCACATGAGCAAGTCTCTTATGCCACATTTCAAGCTCACTTAGGGTTTGAGACCCAAAAGTGAATAGAGCTATGTTCTTGGTTTTGCCTACTTCAAAAGTAAAGAGCCTACCATGTTTCTCACCTCTGGTTATCTTCTTGAAGCCTTGACATGGATCTTCCACAAAAGCTCCATGTTGGGTGAACCTAACTTGCAAGCCTTTTTCAACTATTTGGCCTATACTTATATTAGGTTTTTAGTGATAGTGGGTACATAGAAAACCTTACTTAGAATGTTTGTCCTACCATTGGAAGCTTTGATGTTACCAATCTTCTCCACATTGTGCTTTGCGTCATCCCCTGTTTGAACTTCATGTCTATGCTTTGGACTTTCCAAATCAGATAGAAGAGCAATGTTGCCCGCAACATAATTTGAACATCCAAAATCTATGTAGAACAAATGATCATCTTCTTTACCTTCTTTGTGGCTTAGATTCATTAGAAGTAATGATTCTTCATGTGCTTGATCTTCAAAATAGTTGTCGTAGTCCCTTCTATTATAGCCTCTATTGTTATTGCTGAAGTTGTGTCCACCTCTGCCTCTATTGCTGCCATATCCACCTCTTCCACCTCCTTTCTAGCTCTTCCCATTAAACCAGTAATTTTGAGTGGTGTGGTTGGTCTTATCGCAGATGGCACAAGGTTGAACATTCCATACTTTGGCTTTGTCATGCTTTGGTCCTTTCTTCTTCCCTTTCCGCTTGCTCTTACTTACGAAATTGGCTTGGGAAGTCTCCTCTTCATCTTCTTTCTTCTTCTTGACTTTCAACTTCTTGTCCTTCTTATTTGCATATAGAGCACTACTTGAATTACCATGATATGAATTTGATTGATTGATTCACTGATTGCAACTCAACCCCTCAAATTCATGGAAAGTTAGCTCTCTTTTTCTCCTTTTACATGTGTAAAGCTCTAGGCTTTTACAATGGTAGAAAACCCACGAAAAATCTTTTTTAAAAAATACAATAAATGAGCATAGGTAAAAGAACACTTCAATGGATATTTTCACATAATCCAAACCATAATCTTTTTGATGTAGATCAAATCCACCTCAAAAATAGTGTAAGCTTGATGTTCCAATATTAGAGATTATATTGATAAGGTATTCTTTGGAGTGTGGGAGAGAATTAAAGATCTATCATCTTCTTGATCCAATGCATATATTCAATAATGTTGCATCTTCATTATGGCACCATCTTGTTAGATCAAAAGACAGAGCTACATCAAGAAATAAATTTAAGGGATCAAAACTCAAAACCAAAGTTGTGGATAGTTTATGATACAAAATTGACAAGAAACAACTTACAAAACTTCTCCTTACAACAAAGAGGGTGCAAACTATCAATAATAGGATTCATTTGATTCACACGCCTACAGGATATGAAGCATCTTTCCAAGACATTTTTACTTTCGATGAGAAGATCTTATTTGGGTTGAAGACACATGATTGGCATAACTTTTTGAAGCATATTCTACCTCTTGTTATCGATGTCATAAAAGGAGTACAAGATGTGATCTATCATCTTGGATTGCTTATAAGGTAATTGTCATGCTTTTATGTTTAACATATAATATTATTTGATATCTTTTCGTTATGAATTGATTTCTTTATATTTAATTTGTGATTGGTAATAGGTGGATAACATCAATAGAGATCAACAAAGAGTTGATCCCACAAAAGAATTGTGAACTTAGGGAGCTACTATGTCTAATGGAGAAAGAGATTTCAACATCATTTTTTGATATTTAGGTTCATTTATTGATCTTCCTTGTGGATGAAATAGAGATTGCAAGATTTTTCAGCACTCAATGGATGTTTTGGGTTGAGTGTTGTATGGGCATATTAAAAGGTTATGTGTGACAAAGAGCCAAACCAGAAGGATCTATGGCAAAGGGATGGATGCTTGAGGAGTGCATGCACTATATCCATGAATACCTTCAAAGAGTTGATGAATAAGATCCACGTGCATGGACTAGTGAGCCTTCTTCAAAATTAACAAACTAGGTATTATTGAGTAAGGTAGTCCGATTTTAATTTAGATTGTAAGAAAATTGTGATATTTCTACTTTTGTTGTGCATAATAGCAAATGCATGCAAGAATTCATTAATAAATATGAGCAAGAACTTTGAAATCTCAGAAGTAAAAGATGGAGAAACAAATGATATACATGTAATCTTGATAGTAATGAGAATACATATATATCTTCTTTCACGAATTGGCTACATACTTGTATGCAACAATTCAATGTAAATAATGAACCAATCGCAGATGAGCAAAGAGAGTTAATGATAGGTTGTGAAAGAAAGGTAAGTTTTTTCTTTTAATATTCTATTTTTGTTATATATACTTATATTTTTTTCTATATTAATAATTTATTTATTATTGCAAGCCTGAATGTTCACTAAGATGTGAGCTTATGGACAACATATCATAATCAAGGTTATTGATTCTTTGTGTAAAATAGAGCATTCTATCATTATTTCTTCTTTCAATCAATTGTCACGTGCTAGTTCAAAAGATACAGACCTTATAGACCATGAACTTGGATACATAGGGACCATTGTTGGTATCTATGTAATATATTTTTGTATCTTCATACAAGTAAATAAAATTTATATTTTTTATAATATATTTTATTATTCTTTTAAGCACATAATAATGAAGTCTTATTTTTTATATTTTCGTAGGTTATTTTAAAGGTCGATTGGTTTCAAGCCAAGTGTAAAGGTAATAATGCCACATTGAGCATTTTGGGCAATTGACTCTTAAAAAATAATGTGGTTAACAAAAGAATCATATATTCTTTCTAGGCATATTGAACAAGCATTGTTCTATGAAAACCCTACTACTCATCCTTGGTGGCAAGTCATTCATGTTCAACCTAGAGGTCGATCATTCTTTGAGAACTTTATTGTTAGAGAGATTGAAAAAAGTCATGTTGATGATTAATCATCAAATATTGTGTGTTTGATATGTGTGTATGTGCATGTGATTACAAATGTGCATGCATGTGTGTATGTATGCATGTGTGTATGTATGCATGTGTGTATGTATGCATGTGTGTATGTATGCATGTGTGTATGTATGCATGTGTGTATGTATGTATGTGTGTGGTGTATATGTATATGCATGTGTGTTTGTTATATATGTATGTGTCACTCCATGATGTGTATGTATCTATATGTGTATTATGATCCTTGTTGATTTGAGTAGCTATATGTAGAAACATACGGTTGGGAGGAGAGTCATATCTTTGATTGGTAAATCTGCCAATAAAGCACTTCATATCTTTTGTGCTACACGATTTGCAACTACCTATATTGTGCTCAATGGATTATTGGAAGTCAAGCTAGCCCTTTTAGAAATGATTGATGATCGAAGATGGGATGCATGGCTAGAGAAGTATCCTTCTCATCGAGTTGCAGTTTTGAAGTGTATGTCTCTAATACAGTCACAAAATTTTTGGCATAATCTTGAAAAAATCATCCGTATCACTAAACCTTTTGTGGAATTTTGATCAATTGTTGATACTGATAAGTAGCCTTAGCAAAGAAAAGATGGATGCAAATGCATACCCATTTACATGGAACATTTTTCGTCTTGGATCTAGCATTTCAACTCAATGGTCAAGTGTCAAACAAAGAAGTGATGGCAAATTTCAAAACTACTTCTAGGTATAGATAGTCAAGATGCATTCCACCAAAGTGTAGCTTATATAAATTGAGAAGGATTTTTTGGAGATTTATGGCACATTGAAGCAATTCAAAATCATCCACCTTCTATACGGTGGAAAGAGTACGGAGGTGAAGCAGTAGAGTTGCAAGATATAGCTATGAGAGTGCTTTCAGTAACATCTTCAAATGGTAGTTGTGAACGTAATTGGAGTGCATATGATTTTCTTCATTCAAAACAAAAAAATCACTTGAGTATATCATGTGCCAATGATTTGGTATAAGTTTTTTGTAATATGCATTTGGTACATGCTCCAATTAAGATAGCTTTTACAGCAGCACAACAAACTTTTGGAGAATGTCAAACTCATGAAAGTTTAACAAATGATTCGTGGACTGATCATGATCTATATGTAGATCACAATGATGGATCAAACATGGAAGAAATAGATGACATGGTACCTATAATAGATGATGATATTCAAAATGAAGAAAATGATATACTTTGAATACTTTGGTTAGATTCAATTGCAAAAGCAATGTCTTTGATTACAAAAAGTGGCTTGTCTATTTAGTGTTTTGTTGATTGAATAATTCATCGGTAGTGAACTGATTAAAAGATGATGATGCCTCTGAGAGTCTTCCATATCTCTTCTCATATGCATCAAGATATATTTGTAAAATTTTCACTTGATTTCCTAAATCATCAATTCTCTTTTGTTGATCATCAATTGTTCTTTGTAATCCAAGAATTATTCATCCTTAATTGTATTATTCTACTCCCTCTGATGATAAATCATGGATAAGGTTTTGTTCTTCAGGTAGCAAAATCTAGGGCCGCTTTCAAGGAAGAGGGCCTTCATGTCCTTGATTACAAAATTTTTCGCGATTTTGAGGACGAACCAAACCTATACCTACATTCTTTGAGCGATCATCGCAATCTACACGTGGATGAAGAATATCTTGTACAAAACTTTTTTGAATGAAATATAGTGCTATTTGATTATTATTTGGTAATGATCTTTCAACTTGAACAAAATGCCGAAGTAGACTTTGTGCTAATCATTTATGTTGTAAGTCAAAAAGCATTAATGGTGCTATTTCTTTTGTCCTTCATGTAACTCGAAAGAGAACATCACGAACAAAATGATTTGGACATAGATTTTTTACTTCTTTCATTGATAATGGTTCTCCTTATAAACCCTCTGGCTCTAAATCTTGGTGGAATAAAAATGGTAATCCCAATTGTGCAAATTAAGAATTTCGTTCAAACAAAGTCTTTTGAGATTCAGCATGATCAAGGTCATTATTCACATCTTGAATTCTTGCCAAGTTTTACTTTCAAATTTGCAAAATAAAAACACTAGTTTTAACTCAAATGAATCCACATCATCTAATTCATAGAAATCAAATCATTCCAATGAATCCACATCATTTAATCCACATCATTTAATCCACATAGTTCAAATGGATCCACATCATTTAATCCACATAGTTCAAATGATACCACTTTATTCAACCCACATAATTCAAATGATACCACTTCATTTAATCTGCATAATTCAAATGATACCACTTCATTTAATCCACATAATTCAAATGAATCCATATCATTTAATCCACATAATTCAAATGATAAAATTTAAATGAATCCACATCATTTAATCCACTTAATTCAAATGAATCAACATATTACGAATGAATCCACATCATTCATTCCACTTAATTTGAATGAATCCACATCATTTAATCCACATAATTCAAATGAATCCACATCATTTCCTCCACTTAATTCAAATGAGTCCATATCATTCAATCCACATAGTTCAAATGAATACACATCATTTTCAATATGATCTTAATCCATCCGTAATGGATATCTTTAAACCATATCAAAGTAGATTCAAGAATACTCTAAGTAGCTCATGTGCGTCTACTCTTTTCAATACATCTCTGTCATGTGCTAACTCTAAAGCATATTTAAACTTATAATCCATATTTTTATCAATGGGATATCTATCTAAATATATGTATTTCAAAAGTTGCAACTATTGGTGCAATTAAGTCCAAGCCTACATACTTGATATATACACATTACCTTGATGTATTAGCATATCAATTGACTAAATCTCATATGTATTACCTCTTGTAATTTTGACTGTGATTACTCTTAGTAAAAGTGAAGCAAACTCATGAGGAGTTACGAGGCATCAAACTAGTATCATTTGGTAGCTAAAATCAAGAGAGAATCAATCCAATACTTTAGGATTGCTTTTAGGTAAGCATTTCAATTTGAATTCAAATGCAAGGCTCCAACAAGTGATATAAAAGATGAATTGAATATCCCACGTGTAATCTCGAGATTCAGACATCATTCTCTTGTATCTTCATTGTGAAGAGAAGCTCATACAATAGCTCTCTCATCCTACACTCATTATTGCCGATGATCTTGTATTTGTACATGAGTTAATCTATACATGTGTTGATATATTTAGGTAGTAATGTGTGTGAACACTCTAGGACTGCCGGGGCACTTTTTTCCCTCTTTAGGAGGTTTTTTTCCCCCGGCTTGTATATACGCCTATTGCCCTAATGGGCTACTTATCTTTGTACATTCTCCAATAATACATTCAGTCTTGTGTGTTGTGCTCCAAGCTTCTTCTTCTTCCTTGTGCTGTTCGCGTGCTTCCGCAGACGTCCAACTCCAACAATTGGTATCAGAGCAGGTCGTCGCTTCTTCTAGGGCGCCGTCGACACTCCTCCGTTTGCAGTCTCAGCTCGTTTCGGCCTCCGAACGCACTATCGCAGCGCTTGTGCAGGCTATTTCGTCCTTTTGTGCCAAAGGTATATACCAGTTTCTGTTCGCCAGTTTAAGCGTCTCGAAGTCTGCTACAGGTCTAGCAGAACTCGTTTGGGCAGTTCCGTTCAACTTTTTTAGATACAGTCAATTTTCTGCATCAAGGTATTTTAGTCACCGGCCATGGCTGAAAGCAGTGATGTATTCCGTATGTTGGCTGTTGAGGATAAGTTGGATGGTACCAACTACCCATTATGGGCTTATATGATGCGACATGTACTGGTTGCAAAAGGATTGTGGAACATTGTGCAGGGTGTTGAAAGACGTCCTGTTACACCTGTAACGACAGGTACTGCAAATACAGGTGTTGGAGCTGATGAAGATGGTGTCGAAGATGATATTCTGCAGATTCCTGTTCGTGCTGCTGTTTCTGTTGCACCTACTACAGAGCAGATTCGTTGGGATGGCAGAGATGCCCAGGCACATGCATTGATAGCTTTGTCTGTCAAACGTGCCATTATTCCTCACATTCGCTCTTGCAGAACAGCAAAGGATGCTTGGGATACACTTACCACTTTGTACCAGGCTAGGAATGAGGCTCGTGTTGCTTACCTCCGAAAACAGTTGGAGAGTGAGCACATGAATGAAGGTGATTCTATGGACAGTTTTCTTACAAAGATCAAAGACCTGAAGGAACAATTGATTTCTGCTGATGAGGTTATACCAGATAGCTCACTTGTGCAGACCGTTCTGAATGGTCTTCCTGATTCATATCAGAGTTTTGCCTCTACTCTTCGGTTGATGATGAAAGGCAATCCGAATGCCTTGTCATTTGAGGAATTAGTCTCTGTTCTATTGTAGGAAGATCAGTCCAGGCAGAACAGGTCCATTATGCGTGTTGCAGATCAAGCTTTCCTGGCTAGTCAGAAGGGCAAAGGAAAATGGAGCTCTTCTACTAGTAAGCAGAAATCTGCAAATGCTGCACATTCAAAGAACCAAGACAAAGATGAGAAAAAATCAGAAAAGCAGAAATTGTTTTGTAAGTACTGTAAAGGCAATGATCATATCATAAAGAACTGTCCAAAACTGGCTGCTAAAGAGGCAAAGAAGAAAGAGGCTGGAATGGTTGTTGCAGAGGCCTCTACACCAAAAACAGAGTCTGCAAATCTTGTGCAGGAAGAAGAATGGGCGTTTACTACTGTCTACAGTTTTGACCCATCTTCTCCTGATCAGTGTATGTCTGCAGTAGACTCAGATGTTTGGTACTTTGACAGTGGGGCGACCAAACATATTACCTCGCAGCGCAGTTTCTTCTCTTCACTTGAGCCTGCTCCTACAGGGAATACTGTCACATGCGCCAATAACTCCTCTTATCCTGTTATGGGAGTTGGTAAGATCATTCTGACTACTGCTGATGGTAGTTCTTTCACTTTGTCAGATGCTTTATTTGTGCCAGGGATAAAAAAGAATCTGTTATCAGTTTCTGCATTAGCCAAGATTGGCTTGGTTGTGAAATTTGTTGATGACAGGTGTACAGTCCATGATCTCTCAAATGGCGATGTGATTATTGCTTCTGGCATTTTATGTCGTGGGCTGTATAAGCTCATAGACTATGAAAGATCTGTGAATGATTCGGCATGTGCAGTTCATGATTCTCAGGCTATGTCAGATGCAAAGCTTTGGCATGCACGCTTTGGTCATCTGAATTTTGCTAGTTTGTTACGCCTGCAGAAATCTGAAATGGTGTCCTCTTTGCCCAAACTTGAGGCACCTGGAAAACATGTTTGTGAAGGCTGTATTTTGGGCAAAATGCAGCGTTCTTCCTTTCCAAAAGATGGTTCAGTTCGGGCTACACAGAAATTGCAGCTTGTACATAGTGATGTCTGTGGTCCTATGCAGACACCCTCTTTTGGAAATTACCTTTACTTCGTGACTTTCATTGATGATTTTTCCAGGCATGCATGGGTATATCCACTCAAAGCAAAGTCCGAAGTGTTCATGTGCTTCAAACAGTTTTTGGTTTTAGCTGAAAATCTGTCAGCATGTAAAATGGGCACCCTCCGTTCTGATCGAGGGGGGGAATATATGTCTTCAGATTTTAATGCATTTCTGGTTGAACGTGGGATAAAACACCAGTGTACAGTGCCGTATACACCTCAACAGAATGGAGTTGCTGAACGAAAGAACAGGTCACTCATGGAGATGGCGAGGTGCATGGTCAAAAGTCAGGCTTTACCACATAGTTTCTGGCTTGAGGCTGTCATGTGTGCAGCATATGTACTGAACAGGTGTCCCACTAAAGCGTTGCAGTCTATCACTCCATATGAGGCTTGGCATGACCGCAAGCCATCTGTTGCTCATCTGCGTGTTTTTGGTTGTTTGGCATATGCATTAGTGCCTGAACAACATCGCAGAAAATTGGATGATAAGGCAGTAAAATGTATTTTTGTTGGGTACAGTTCTGAAAGTAAAGGCTATCGTCTGTATCATCCACAGACTAAACGCATTTTGGTTAGCCGTGATGTTGTCTTTGTGGAAGATGCTATTCAGCCATTGCTTTCATGTACTAAGGAGACATCTGTTAGCTCCAAAGACATGTATGATACTTTGATGCCTCTTTTTACAGGTGGACAGGCTAGTGCTGGTCCTAATGAGGCAACTTCTCAGCCTTTGCAGGTTTCATATGATGATGCAGATCATTCCATTTCTGATGCAGATTTACATGATGCACTTGTTGATGAGAGAGCTGATATTGAGCAGGCAAAAACTATGCCAAAATGGCTGGTGCAGACTTTGCGTGACAGCAAATTAGATGCACCTTTGTCATATCGTACTCGTTCAGGCTCTCATAGTGCCTCCTTTGCATCAGATTGCTATGCTATGGCTGCATCTAGTCTCTGTGATGAGAATGAGCCTGTTTCTTTTGATGAAGCACAAAATTCAGAAAATTGGATGGCTGCTATGCAATCTGAATATGATGCTATAATGAAGAATGGTACATGGTCTTTATGTGACTTGCCTCCTGGCAAGAAGGCCATTGGCACTAAGTGGGTATACAAGCTGAAGCGTAAACCTGATGGTACAGTTGACAGGTATAAGGCTAGGCTTGTTGCAAAGGGTTATGCGCAGGAAAGAGGCATTGATTTTGATGAGACCTTTGCACCTACATGCCGTATGACTACTGTTCGGAGCATTTGTGCACTTGCAGCCCATCATGGTTGGAATGTACATCAGTTGGACATTAAAACAGCATTTCTGAATGGTGACTTGCATGAAGAAGTGTATGTTTTTCAGCCCCGTGGCTTTGTGCAGAAAGGGCATGAAAACCAGGTGTGCAGGTTAAAGAAGGCGTTATATGGTTTAAAGCAAGCACCACGTGCTTGGTATGAGAAGATACATGCCTATCTGATTGCACATGGTTTTGAGAACAGTCCAACTGAAAGCACCTTATATGTTAAGCGTGCTAATGATGTGCTTCTGATCATTGTTGTCTATGTTGATGACATGCTGCTCAGTGGTCCTATTGAGACACATATTGCTGATTTTAAGGCTGATTTGCATGCCTCATTTGAGATGTCTGATTTGGGGCATTTGCATCACTATTTGGGCATTCGGTTTATGCACGTTGATGGTGGAATGGCTTTGTGTCAAACAAAATATATTGACACATTATTGCAACGTTTTGGCCTTGAAGACTGTAAGCCTATTGCCACTCCTATGGAGACAGGTTTACGATTGAGTCTTCATGATGCTGGAGATGCATTTGATGCTGTTCTCTATCAGCAGGCTATTGGATGCTTGATTTACTTATGCATTACTCGGCCAGATATTCAGTTTGCTATCTCACAGATGAGCAGGTTTATGCATTGCCCAGGAGTCACGCATTGGAAAGCGGTTAAGCGCATCTTTCGCTACTTGAGTGGTACTCGGCTACTTGGGTTGTTTTATCCCAAGGGGGGATCACTACCGCCAGATTTGCATGCTTTTTCTGACTCAGATTGGGCTGGTTGCTATGACACTCGTGTGTCCACCAGTGGTTTTTGCTTCATGCTTGGTAGCTCATGTATATCTTGGTTGAGCAAGAAGCAGCCTACTGTGGCCACTTCCAGTTGTGAGGCTGAGTATAGGGCAGCTTTCACAGCGACTGTTGAGTGTGTGTGGCTCAGACGCCTTATGGCTGATTTGGGTGTTGGCCAGTCTTCTGCCACCACCATCTTCACTGACAGTCAGAGCGCATTGGCAGTTGCGAGGAACCCTGTGTTCCATGCTCGCACTAAGCACATTGAGGTGCATTATCACTATGTCAGGGAGAGGTTCTCTGCTGGGGAGATCAGCTTGGCATATGTGCCCACGCAGGAGAACATTGCAGACCTTTTCACAAAGGCTCTGCCTAGGGAGAAGTTTGAAGCTTTCCGCAAAGCTTTGGGCTTACTTCCTTTTGTGGAGTGATTTCCACATAGCTTGGCACTTCCTTATACATGAGTGCCAGCTCCTTGTTCACCGCATCACTCCCAGGGGGGATTTGTTGATATATTTAGGTAGTGATGTGTGTGAACACTCTAGGACTGCCGGGGCACTTTTTTCCCTCTTTAGGAGGTTTTTTTCCCCCGGCTTGTATATACGCCTATTGCCCTAATGGGCTACTTATCTTTGTACATTCTCCAGTAATACATTCAGTCTTGTGTGTTGTGCTCCAAGCTTCTTCTTCTTCCTTGTGCTGTTCGCGTGCTTCCGCAGACGTCCAACTCCAACAACATGCTCATTACTTCCTAGTATAGCTCTCTCTTGTATTTTCATTGAGCAATGCATTATTGCCGATGATCTTGTATTTGTACATGAGTTAATCTATACATGCTCATTACTTCCTACTCTCATATCTCTGTCACACTCTATCAGAACAGTGATTTTCTATGAACTGGTTCTCACTGTGTAGAGCATCATTTTCCATGATTCAAAGCATGACATATTCACCATATTGTCTACTTTACTCGTACAAAGTTTCATCTACATTCATTCACTTAATCATCATGTATTAATCAATGATTACTCACGAGTATGTGAGTGTGTATGCCGGTAACAGTAGGGAGTGTTTCTCTACTTGCTAAACATAATTCGTTGTGCATGGGTCATCATTTTGAATGATTCCACTCATGAATGGTATATCATTAAGTTAATTAAAGTTCCCCAAAAGGAATTTTGCTAATTGCTACTGTACACAAAGAATTAAGAGAAACACTGAGCAAGTCTCTCAACCAAAATAGTAAGTTTTGTGCATTGGATCATATGCCTACCTATCTGTTTTGATCCTATCATTTGTGCAATATCTTCCAAGCAACATACATGATAATTTATTCTCATTAGTTAGCTAAGAAGGTTCACCACACTATCCAGCCATCAATTATTATTGGTTCAAATGCCAAGCCCTCACACTTGACAAGGAATTGAAGAAGTTATGAGCAAATCTTTGAAGAACCACATGAACCATTGCTTATGGTTTTTACCATTTACTTTTGTAAAAGAGAATTGACTTAAAGGAATCTTGTAAATCCATTAAATTTTTGGAGTTAGGAGAGATAAAGCTACAAATCATTTTGGTGGAATATTTCCTAACTTCGAGGAGAACTTTTAGGTAGTTTGAATTTGAATTCAAACTCGGAGGCAAAGCATCTATAAAAGAGACCTGTAGTCTCGTAGCCAATTGTGCCCCCATTACTAAGCATATTTTTTATCATTTGATGTAGTTGAGAGGCTTACACTATAACCTACTCTTATCACCATCATTGTCCATCATATTTATGCCAATGATGATGTATAGCATTGTTACATAATACATTACATTATTGATTACATCTGTCTTCATCTCTGCTATGTTCCTCAGAATAGTGTACTTGTATTGCTCATATCTCAGAGATCCCTGCATCATTTTCAATTATCTATAGCTTTTTGGAACCTCCTCAGAGTCTACTACAAGCTGATAGAATTTGAAAAAGTTTAATTCAGCCAATTGGGAGAAAATCATCTCGAAATGGTGACCGGTCATTCTCTGCACGTCTCCTAAAAAGTCAAGGGTAAGCTTCTACTTGCTAAAGAAACTATTCTCTGTATAGTGAATCTTTCTAAGTGATTGGACTTAGAAACATTAGCTCTCTAAGCTAATTAGATAGCTCAGAAGGAATTTTTCTAATTGCTACTATAGTGTGAGTACTAAGCAAAACATCCACCATGTATCAAGACCAAAATAGTAAGTTTTTGGTATCTAACAAGTTGCAAACTTATTTGTTTTGATCAAATGGTCTGAAGCATCATCTCCAAAGTACATAGGCACTTATTGAGTGTCATTGGAAAGCTAAAGGGGTCTACAACACAACTTTGAAGTGAAAGACGGCAGGTACAAAGTAGGGATAAGTAGTACTAACACATTTCTTGAGGTGTCCATCCATCTTTTCCAATAGTGGTATCAGAGCAAGGTTGAGGTAAAATGGGACATGGTTTCACTTCTTTTATTGATAAATTCAACAAGAACAACTACCAAGCATGGTCCTTGAGGATGAAGACATACTTACAAGGAAGGATTCTCTATGGATACATATCAGGAGATGAGGAGATGCCCATTTTCAGAAGCAAAGGACAACCTACAAGAGAGGAGCTTGAAAGACTCAACTCATGGTGTGCCAAAGATGCATTAGCAAGGTCATACTTACTTAACTCTATCTTTGATTGCCTTCTTCCACACATTAGGAATTGTAAAACATCTCAAGAGACTTGGGATACATTGTCTTCATACTTTTCTTCTAATACAAGAGCAAGAAAGAATCAATTGTGGATTGGGTTTACCACTCAAAGGAAGCAACCCAAACAAAGTGTGTTAGAGTATGTGACCAAAGTCAAAGATGGCGCTGACTAATTGGCAAGCATAGGAGAGGAGATTGAAGAGGAGCAAATAGTGAGGCAAGTAATCAACGACATCAAGGCAGATGACATATGGGAAAGCTTCACAACTGCCATGGACTTATACATGGACATGTAGATTCCAGATCTTACCACACTCATGGGGCAACTCTTTACCCATGAAGCCAAGCTCAATAAAAATGGAGATTCATCAAGAGGTAACAACTCTTCTGCCCTATACACAAATAAAGGAAAGTCTAAAGAGAAAGGGAAAAGCAAAAAGATTGAAGATGAATGTACTACTTCTCAAGCTAACTATGCAGGAAGAGGTAGGAACTCAAGAGGTAGGGGCAGAGGAGGTAAGCAAGGTAGGGGGAGACCCTTCAAATCTTCCCCATGCAACATATGTGGATTGTCTAATCACACTACAGATGAGTGTTATAGGAACTACAAGAATCAGAGAGGAAGAGGATATCAAAGAGGTGGCTACTCATAATCAAGAGGAAGATTCAATCATACTCAAAGCTACAACAAAAATTACAATAATAACTACCAAGGAGGCTACAAATCAAGGAAAGACTACAAAAATTACACAGAGGATCAAGAGGATTCCCTTTTGATTATGAACATGACTTCAAAGCAAGGTATGAATGATGAACACCTCTTCTATATTGAATCAGGATGTTCAAACCATGTGACAGGCAATGTAGCTCTTCTCTCTGGCCTTAAGGAACCCAAGGGAAAGCACCAAGTACAAATAGGTGATGACACCAAGCATTTAGTGGTCAAGGTAGGAAATGTCAAAACCTCTGATGGGAATAGAAATCTGTTGAGCAGGGTTCTTTATGTACCTACAATCACCAAGAATTTGATGAGTGTTGGATATATTGTGGAAAAGGGTTCGCAGGTTAGCTTCAACAAATATGGAGCATTTGTGGAGGATCCCCAACATGGATTCAAGAGAATTTCCAAGGGAGAAAAGACGGGTAGATTATTTACATTTGAACTTGAAGATACAAGGAATATTGCACTTTATAATTACAAGGATCAAACATTGTCAGAACTTGAGATTTGACATAAAAGATTAGGGCATATTGATGAGAGAACCTTGAAACAAATATATAGAGATCAATGTGTGCTTGGGATACCTAATGTATCCAAGCAACACATGATCTATAAATGTGGTGCATGTCAGTTTGGTAAACATAGGTTACCCTTCTCAAAGAAAGGCTACATGCATGAGGACTACTTGGAACTTGTCCACACAGATGTGTGGGGACCAAGCAAGGACCCTTCGCTTTCTAGCTCAAGGTACTATGTGTCTTTCATTTATGATTTCAATATGTGGAGTATCTTGTATTTTATGAAGCACAAACATGAAGTGTTCAGTTGCTTTAAGAAGTATCTTGCACTTGTGGAAAACCAAACAAGAAGAAGCCTAAAGAGATTAAGGTCAGATGGAGGAGGTGAGTACTTCTCCAATAAATTTGATGTATTCTTGCAGGATAGATGAATCAAAAGGGAAATCATTACAAGGTATACCCTAAGCAAAATGGGGTGGCAGAGAGGAGAAATAGGTTGATTGTTGAAACAACTAGGTCAATGCTTAATGAGAAAAGGTTACCTAATTATTTGTGGGCAAAAAGTGTATCTACTGCCACTTATCTCATTAACAGTTTGCCATCAAAATCACTTGATGGGATGACCCCATATGAAGCATGGCATGGTAGAAGGCCATCACTTGATCATTGCAGAATCTTTGGATGTGTTGCTTATGTGCATATCCCATCTCAAATCAGAGGTAAGCTAGACCCTAAGGTAGAGAAGTGCATCTTCATAGGGTATGATTTAAATCAGAAAGGATACAGGTTTCATAATCCATCCAAAAAGGGATTTATGGTCAGTAGAGATAATGTGTTTGATGATAATGGTTCTTGGTTCGAAAGTGAATGCAGGAAGGTTAAATTGCCTTATGACTTGGAAGAGGAGTTTCCATGACTCACCAAGGAGGAGCCAAGTCAAATTGAAGACATCAAATTAGATGATGAGGACATCATCAACCTAGAAGAATTCAAGGCATGGAAATCAAAGGGCAAGGCCAAGATGAAGAGGTTGGAAGACTCACCTGAATCATCCAACCAAGCTCTAAGGAGATCTCAAAGGGAGAACAAGACGCCAATTAGATATGGGTATGACACTTCTTGAGTTACTAAGCATTCCATTTATCTTTCTAAAGATTTACCACTTGAGGAGCCTTCATCATATGAAGAGGCAAAGACCAAGGTAGAATGGAAGGAAGCTATGGATGAAGAATTAAAAGCATTCAAGGATAATGACACTTGGGAGTTAGTGCCAAAGAAGGAATCCATGAAGGTAATTGGTTCTAGATGGATGTAAAAATCAAGAGAAACTTAGATGGATCCTTAAAGAGGTATAAAGATAGACTTGTGGCTAAAGTTTTTGCACAAACCCAAGGTGTTGATTATGAAGAGACTTTCTCACCTGCGGCCAAGATGCCAACCATCAGGGTATTGGTAAGTGTGGCTGCATCAAGGAATTGGAATATGTACCAATTGGATGTAAAAAATGTTTTTCTTAATGGTTGGATTTTAGAGGAGGTTTACATGGCTCAATCTCTTGGTTATGAAGACCCAAGCAAGGTAAATTATGTGTGCAAATTAAACAAAGCACTTTATGGATTGAAGCAGGCATGTAGGGCATGGAATCATAGGTTGACTACCTATCTTCAAGATCAAGGATCATCAGAGTACACGGGGGGAGATTGCACCCATTATCACATTGATTGTCTCTTTGTTTCTTATTCATGTTTCGTTTTCTTTCTGCCTTTGTGTGTGTGTGCACTGAAGATCCTGATAATAGTGGTATCAGAGCCTAGCACGTATCACTCCGGAGGAGATTGTGCATTTATACCTGTGTTTACTCCTGTGGCTTACTCCAAGGCATCGACTAAGGCAAAGAACTTAGGCAAGAACTAAGGCAATACATTGGCAACATTGGCACCCAACAGTGGTATCAGAGCATGGCACCTATCACTCTGGAGGAGATTGTACGTTTGTACCTGCGTTTACACTTGCGGCCTGCATTTACACCTGCGGCTTACTCCAAGGCATCGACTAAGGCGTCGACTAAGGCAAAGAACTTAGGCAATCCATTGGCAAAATTGGCACCCAAGGCTCCCTTGGTGACCGTTGGCTACGCACGAGGAAATTTTAATTTTGAGTGGCAATAGAGAGTTTTAGATTCCCTAAGGTAGGAGGATTTGAACCCACAACCTCCTACTTACAAGCGAAGTACTTTAACCACTACTCCATCTCTTTGAGTTATCACTCTATCTCCCTTTTGCGATATTTACATCAACTTTCACCTCCCTCTTCCTTTTACGATTCCCAAGTTAAGCCCACACATGTGGAAGCGCCCGTTGATTTTCCTAGGGGAGTGCACCATAAAAAGAGCATAACTTTCACTATATAACTCGGATTTTAGCATATAATATATCGTTGGAAAGCTCTGGGAACAAGCTTTTTAGTTAACCTATTAGATCGAGGATTCAACATAGTTTGAAAGAGGGATTTTGTTTTCTAGTTATGGACCCTAAATTTTCCTTGAATACCAAGATTTCGCTCTTGCCTTCTTTGATGATATACTTATTTATAGTAGGAATGATAGTGAACATGAAACTCATTTAGCAACAGTCTTTGATTTATTACGTAAAAATAAACTTTATGCTAATTCTGAAAAGAGCTATGTTTTCCAAAATGAGATAGAGTATCTTGGACATATCATCTCTAGTCAAGGCATTCATGTAGACCCCAAGAAGATTAAAGTAATTGAAGAATGGACTAAACCTCAATCAATGAATGTTGTCCATATATTTTTAGGATTAGCTAGCTTTTATCAAAAGTTTGTAAAGTTATTTTCTTATATAGCCCTTCCCCTTACTTTATTATTGAAGAAAAATCTAAAATTTGTATGGGGAGTAGCCCAACAACAATCTTTTGATAAACTTAAGTATGCACTTTCTCATGCACCTGTTCTGCAATTACCTGATTTTGCACAACCATTTCACGTAGTTACAGATGCTAGTGGTTCTGGTATAGGTGCTGTTCTAATGCAAAATGATCATCCTCTTGCATTTGAAAGTAGGAAACTCAAACCTTCTAAACGCAATTATAGTACATATGATAAGGAACTATTAGCTGTTGTGCATGCATGGAAACATTACCTTATGGGTTCGGAAGTTCTCATTCAAATCGACCAACAAGCTATTAAGCATTTATTGCATCAACCATTGATTTCCGATAGACATATTAAATGGGCTTCATTTCTACAAAACTTCCAACCTCTGATTCAATATCATCCAGGAAAAGCTAATGTTGTAGCTGATGCTTTAAGTCGTCTCCCATCCCCACAAACAACTACTGTTTCAATTAATAATATTTCTGCTATTCAGATTCATTCATTTCATGACATGATTTCCACTTATGCATGTGATCTATATTTTTCACAAACATGGAATGCTTTCAATAATTCCACATCACATCATGAGGATCGTTACACATTTCATAATGCATTCTTGTATTTTCAACACAAGTTATGCATTACCCGAGCATTCAAAGAGTTTGTTATGAAAGAGATGCATGAACCACCATATATGGGTCATAAGGGCATACAACATACTATTTCTGCATGTAAAGATTTCTTCTTTTGGCCTAACATGCAAAAAGATGTTGCACAGTATGTTTCTCACTGCATTATTTGTCAGCGTGTAAAATGACATCATGGTAAACCATTTGGATTATTAATGCCACTTCCTATACTTGATGGACCATGGGAGCAGATTTCTATGGATTTCATTACTGGTCTTCCTACCAGTGCATCTCACAATTATATGATTTGGACAATTGTTGATAGATTTAGTAAACATGCATACTTCATTCCTTCTAAAAAGACTTTAACTGCACCTCAAGCTGCTAAGTTATTTATTAAATGTTTTTTTCCACATCATGGTTTTCCTAAAGTTATTCTTTCAGATCGAGATGTTTGTTTTTATAACCATTTATTATTTCAACATCTAGGATCAAAAATAGACTTTAAATCTGCATTTTATCTTGAAAGTAATGGTCATAGCTACAAATAGTACTATATTAGATTTATTATGTTGTCACTCTTTAGATAATCCAACTAATTGGGATGAAAAACTCCCTTTACTTCAGTTTGCATATAATAACACCCCACACACTACTACTGGTCATGCACCATATGAAATTGTTTATGGAAGAAAGCTTCCCACTCCCATGAGTCTCACTCAAACTGACATTCCTATGGCTGATTCTTTTTCACAAGATCATATTTCTACACTTGCTGAGTGCATGAGCATATTAGGAAGAGTCAAGAACGTTACATGCGTAGTATTAATAAGAAGCGCATAGCCAAACAATTTAATGAAAATGATTTAGTTTGGTTACGAATCATTAAAAGGTGTTTAAAAAATATTTCTCAACATCCTAAGGTAAAACTTGCCCCACGATACTATGGACCTTTTCGCATTATTGAGAAAATAAATGAAAATTCTTTTCGTTTAGATATACCTTCTCATTGGGGTATACATAATTCTTTCCATATAAGTTTGTTGAAATCTTTTCGAGGTACGTTAGCACTCATGCCTATTTTAGATAATCCTCCTTTACTTGAAGAGGATGCGAAAATATTGATTCTCAAGAAACTAATAGATTACGATGTTACCACTACACGAACTGGTAATCAATATCCTAGATATTTAGTCAAATATAAAAATCACTCACTTGAGGAATCACAATGGATACATAAGACTTCCTTATCACCTCACTATGATAATTTAATTTCTTCATATCATTTCCAATTACATTAAACTTTCAGGTTTCCGATTCCATGCATGTGTTTTACATGGTGCATGCTTACTATTGTTCAATGATGGGACATGCGACTAATCATCCATGTCTTTTTTTTTTTTTTATCAACTGAGGTCAGTTGCTTGTCAACTGGAGTCAGTTGCTTGTCAACTGGAGTCAGTTGCTTGTCAACTGGAGTCAGTTGCTTGTCAACTGGGAGGCATGTTGTATATTATGGAATCATGGAAGGTTAAATGGATTTTTAATGTTTTAAATGTCCAGAAGGTTTTAATGTGGTTGTGTTTGATCTATCAAGTAAAGAAGCATGACGGCATGGATACAAGTGGATGCGCATAAATAAATAAATTTGAAGACTAAATCGAAGACTTCTAGAATAGTTATATTTAGGTTTATCTTGGGTAAAAGTAGTGGTTTGCTTTAGAAAGCAACGCCCTTTGTAAATAAAGTAGTGTTACCTAAAAAGACGCTTCTAAAAGCGACAGCCCTCATGTAACTTCTATTTTCAGGACGTAATAAAAATAAACCTATAAATGCGTGTACTCTGAGAGACTCATCCATCAGAGTACATGGGGGGAGATTGCACCCATTATCGCCTTGATTGTCTCTCTGTTTCTGATTCCTGTTTTGTCTTCTTTCTACCTCTGTGTGTGCGTGCACTAAAGATCCTGATAACAAGCACATGCACATGCACGTGCACACAAACACACACAAACATACACAAACATACACACACACACACTATATATATATACATATATATATATACATATATATATATATATATATATATATATATATATATATATATATATATATATATATGTGTGTGTGTGTGTGTGTGTGTGTGTGTGTGTGTGTGTGTGTATACATAGTGAAAGATGAAACTTGCTCTCATAAAGAATCTTATGAGAGGAAAAGTTATGTGTGTTTCATTAGGGGTTGTCATGCATGAGTATGTAGATATGCCCAATGACAAATTAGACCACACAATTGAGATGCTTACCTAGCAGCTAGAGGAAGGCTCCTCTACTAAACCATTTGCAAGAAGAGATTGTCTGCACATAGGTATGTTTTCTTATTATAATTTATTATTTTTTATGATATTATAACACAAATGTTTTTATTCCTTTTGTTTAGGACACCTATAACACCTTCAGCTTCTGAGAGCACAACAGAGGTACCTATGAAGACATCCATGGGTAGCCTAGGGTTGGAGTGTGACATAGCACCTAATGGGAATATAATATACATCAAGTATGGTTTGGATTTTAAAAGAAGAATGAGAGCTTTATGTGACTGCTACTTGCGTTTTGTTCACTCAAAATGGGTGCAAGTATAAATTTTACATATAAATTGAAATATGTATTTTATGTTTTACTTATATGATCTTTTTTTGCAGTGAGACAAATATTACATATATAGTCCACTAGAGATAGAATTTGACACTAGATGGTCTCAAAAGTGGTGTCTGAAAGAGATGTGAATACTTATGTCCCATCATCATGACAATGCATGATACACATTTCTTTTATTTGCTATATTTATGTGTGTGTGCATATATATATATATATATATATATATATATATATATATATATATATATATATATATATATATATATATATATATATATATATATATATATATATATATATATATATATATATATATATATATATATATATATATATATATATGTGTGTGTGTGTGTGTGTGTGTGTGTGTGCACGCGTGTGTGTGTCTAGGTTGATTTCAATAACCTCGTCTTCAAGTGAAGATGAATCACTTACATTCAACAAAAATCATTAGCTACTTGAATCAATGAGGACCACATTACATATATAGATACATACACATCATGCAAATATATATAGACACACACATATATATATATATATATATACATTATATCTAGTCCTCATCTTATCATTGTATAGGTTGATTTCAATAACCTCGTCTTCAAGTGCAGATGCATCACTTGCACTCAACACAAATCTTTAGCTACTGGAATCAACGAGGACCATAATACATATATAGATACATACACATCATGTAGATATATATTATACACACACATGTATACACATTGCATCTATTCCTCTTCTTATCATTGTATACGTTGATTTCAATAACCTCATCTTCAAGTGCAAACACATCACCTACATTCAACACAAATCATTGACTAATCGAATCAATGAGGATCATATAATAATAAAATCTAAAAATAAGAGTAAATATAATAGGATTCTAGGTATAAAAATATACAAAAAGCATGTGTACAAATATACATATACACAAATGTAGTATGCTTTGATGCATATTTAAGGTATGGAACATTATATTTTATGGACTTAGGTCACTAAGATGATATTCCAGATTATGGGAGTAATAGTTATGAAGCTAGGTGTATATGGGAGGTAGAAGAAATTCTTTAGAGATCATTTCCCAAATATTAAATGCCTTCCCAAGAGGCTTCTTAAGGGGAAAGATAGAGGGATGCATCGCGTGGAGATAACTATGTACATGTAGTACATGGGTTTCATAGGGAGAAACTATTTTGATCTCTTCTATTATGCCTTGCAACACCAATTTTGAGCACAAAAAATGGACGTAAGGGGAAATAAATGCTATAAAGTGGACGCTAAGGTGATGGTCATAGGCCACTAGTAGAGGGAGAGCTACATCTTGTAGAGTTCGTTGGTGGGCTAAAAATACAAGGGCTTATGGCCTCATTGGACCTGCACGAAAGAGATACGGATCATTTCCAATTACATTAAACTTTCAGGTTTCCGATTCCATGCATGTGTTTTACATGGTGCATGCTTACTATTGTTCAGTGATGGGACATGCGACTGATCATCCATGTCTAGTTTTTTTTAATTTATCAACTGAGGTCAGTTGCTTGTCAACTGGAGTCAGTTGCTTGTCAAATGAGAGGCATGTTGTATATTATGGAATCATGGAAGGTTAAATGGATATTTAATGTTTTAAATGTCCAGAAGGTTTTAATGTGGTTGTGTTTGATCTATCAAGTGAAGAAGCATGAGGGCATGGATACAAGTGGATGCGCATAAATAAGTAAATTTGAAGACTAAATCGAAGACTTCTAAAATAGTTATATTTAGGTTTATCTTGTTGTAAAAGTAGTGGTTCGCTTTAGAAAGCGACGCCCTTTGTAAATAAAGTAGTGTTACCTAAAAAGATGCTTCTAAAAGTGATAACCCTCATGTAACTTCTATTTTCAAGACGTAGTAAAAATAAACCTATAAATGTGTGTACTCTGAGAGACTCATCCATCAGAGTACACGGAGGGAGATTGCACCCATTATCGCGTTGATTGTCTCTTTGTTTTTGATTCCTGTTTCGTGTTCTTTCTGCCTCTGTGTGTGCGTGCACTGAAGATCCTAATAACATGCACATGCACATGCATGTGCACACAAACATACACACACACACACACACTATATATATATATATATATATATATATATATATATATATATATATATATATATATATATATATATATATATATATATATATATATATATATATATATATATATATATATATATATATACATAGTGAAAGATGAAACATGCTCTCATAAAGAATCTTATGAGAGGAAAAGTTATGTGTGATTCATTAGGGGTTGTCATGCATGAGTATGTAGATATGCCCAATGACAAATTAGACTACACAATCGAGATGCTTACCCAGCAGCTAGAGGAAGGCTCCTCTACTAAACCATTTGCAAGAAGAGATTGTTTGCACATAGGTATGTTTTCTTATTATAATTTAATATTTTTTATGATATAATAACACAAATGTTTTTATTCCTTTTGTTTAGGCACCTATAACACCCTCAGCTTCTGAGAGCACAACAGAGGTACCTATGAAGACATCCATGGGTAGCCTAGGGCTGGAGTGTGACATAGCACCTAATGGGAATAAAATATACATCAAGTATGGTTTGGAGTTTAAAAGAAGAATGAGAGCTTTATGTGATTGCTACTTGCGTTTTGTTCACTCAAAATGGGTGCAAGTATAAATTTTACATATAAATTGAAATATGTATTTTATGTTTTACTTATATGATCTTTTTTTGCAGTGAGTTTGATGAGAGAGACAAATATTACATATATAGTTCACTAGAGATAGAATTTAACACTAGATGGTCTCACAAGTGGTGTCTGAAAGAGATGCGAATACTTACGTCCCATCATCATGACAATGCATGATACACATTGCTTTTATTTGCTATATTTATGTGTGTGTGTGTATGTGTGTGCATTATATTTTATGGACTTAGGTCACTAAGATGATATTCCAGCTTACGGGAGTAATAGTTATGAAGCTAGGTGTATATGGGAGGTAGAAGAAATTCTTTAGAGATCATTTCCCAAATATTAAATGCCTTCCCAAGAGGCTTCTTAAGAGGAAAGATAGAGGGATGCATCGCGTGGAGATAACTATGTACATGTAGTACATGGGTTTCATAGGGATCAACTATTTTGATCTCTTCTATTATGCCTTGCAACACCAATCTTGAGCACAAAAAATGGACGTAAGGGGAAATAAATGCTATAAAGTGGACGCTAAGGTGATGGTCATAGGCCACTAGTAGAGGGAGAGCTACATCTAGTAGAGGGAGAGCTACATCTTGTAGAGTTCGTTGGTGGGCTAAAAATAGAAGGGCTTATGGCCTCATTGGACCTGCACGAAAGAGGTACGGATCCCATCATATCACAAATGGGTGGGGTTTTTGAAAGATGCCTCGCATGCAAAACCTTTATTTTTGTTTGACATGATAATACTCCTTACGACTTATGGAATATTTTCATTTGTATATTCATAAGCTTCCAATCAAATAGAAATGAAAGCTTTTTATGCATGCTTCTTAGTATAATGATTTATCGTTTACCACTTATTATGATATTTAAAAGACATGCAAAACTAAAATGGTTTCCAACATTGGATTTTGATCTTTAAGAGGCCATCTCAAAGGACTCGATTTCATTATAATGAAGTCATACTATGAATTTTATTTTGCTAGAGTGAAGTAGATAGAGAGGGTTTTACTAGAATTCGTCTCACTCTCTACATTGCTTGGGATGTACTAGAGAAGGTTGGCTTCATACTTTATGGGAGGAAGCAAGAGTAAAGTATATTATCTTTTAAGTACTAGTAAGTTGACCCATGCATGACATATAAATTACATTACAATGAAGATTGTGCATAAGAGAGAGTTAAAGCTTCCTTTCAGCCCTTGTATGCACATTGATGATTGTATGAAGTCTCATTGTCTTCTCCTATCTAATATGCTTTTTTGGGAGTATGATTTTCAACTATCTTGTTCATGCAAAAATGCAATATTGACTATTAAGTGATATGGGACATCACCTAAGCTTTCAATTGTCTTCCCTTGTCCATATTACCTTGGTGAAAAATCTCATAACACTACTAGAAATAGCGGGGTGTAGCGACGCACCCGAATTGAAAAAAATGAGAACCATCGCTTATGCAACGGTAGCATCGCATAAGCGTTGTCGTCACATAAGCAATGTTAGTGTCGCTTATGTGATGCTAAAACTATGCGTCACAAATAGTCACTAATTAGCGATGCTATTTGTGATGTTGGCAAATTGGCTGCGACGCTTTTGCATCACATAAGCGACGTCCTATGTTCCAGAGCGTCGCATAAGCGATGCTCTGGAATGTTAAAAAAAAAATCGATTTCTCTCGGCACATTTGTGCCGGGATTTGGACGCAGAGAGAGAGAGAGAGAGAGAGATCAAGCGAGAGCAAGAGAGAGAGAGAGAGAGAGATCGACACACTCCTTGAAGCCAGATATGCACACACACACACATACACACACATATACACACATACACATAGACACACACACATACACACACACATATACACACTAATTTACATACACACATACACATGCATACACACACACATATATACACACATAGACACATGCATACACACATATACACACACACATATACACACACATACAAATACACATACACACACATAGACACATACACACTTACGCGTGCACACACATACACATCGACACACATTTACACACACACACATACACATGCATACAGACACATATATATAGATACACACGTATATACACACATAGACACACACATACACACATAGACACACACACACATACACACATAGACACACACACACACATACACACACATACGCAGACATACACATGCATACACATATACACATACACACATATATATGCATACACATGCACACACGTAAAGAGACATACACACACATGCACATACAATTATACATATGCATACATATATGCTTACATGCATACACACACATACACATGCATACACGTGTTAAACGCTGTTATTCTAACTGTCAGAAGTGCGTTTAAGCGATTCTTGGGTTCTTGGGAGTGAAAGGGGTCTGTTAGACAGAGGCCCTATACTTAGTTCCCAAATTAGCCACTTACATACAACAATATACTGATGTTGAGAACTCTATCAAGATTCTGTTGTATTTAGACATTACAGTTCACGGTTTAGCT
Organism: Ceratopteris richardii; assembly: GCA_020310875.1. Taxonomy (NCBI): domain Eukaryota; kingdom Viridiplantae; phylum Streptophyta; class Polypodiopsida; order Polypodiales; family Pteridaceae; genus Ceratopteris; species Ceratopteris richardii. Next base: position 157,948,406 of record CM035424.1, read on the forward strand.
CAGCCAACGTGTACCGAGTACGCTAAGATGCCATATTGCATCTGCACATAAACTTACTGAAAATACCAGAAACAAGAGTAATCGTCAACCTTTACCGAACGGGTACCGCAATCCTACCAATGTCCGAAGACACAGAAAATCCAAGTGTTCATTTACAACGTACTGAAGGTTCAGTACGCAACCCAAGAAATCCGACTGTAGTTTAAACTTTGTCGTATGAACCTGGACCTCGATACTAAGACAACTTAATACAACCTGAATACCAAAAGCGCTACCACAGCTGCACAGACTTCACCACACACTTGCAAAACATTCCAAGAAAAGAGACAACACGATACGCGAACTAACTGATACTCACAACTGCAATGGATACCAAGAGACAACAGATAAGATGAGACACAGATACACACAGAATACTCAGAAATTAGACAAGATACTCTGAATTAACCAACTAGACACACAGTAACGCTACAGACAAATCACCCAGACAGACAGCTTGGTGATCTCTCGAACGTCCTGAGCATCTCTTTTCGTTGCTTTATAAAAGAATACAATGTGTCTGCGTAACAACCTTTTGCACGTGTGAAACAAGATTTCAGTTATACGCTTCCAATCCGGCGACCGTAACACTCTGGCACGCACGGTGGACTCGAACCCGCAGGTTTTACAAAACTACTGCTCATCTATAATGCCTTCTAAGTACATATTTCTGGCTAATCTAAAGGTGCGGGCGATCTTTTTCTTTAGTGTTTCTAACAATTGTTTGAGTGTGTCCGGTTCTATTAGCTGTGCATCTATTCTTACAGAACTTAAGGCTATGGCTTCGGTGAGCAAAATCTCTGCTTGCGTTTGCAGAAAAGCTTCTTGTAGGTAGAATTCGTTGGACAAAGCCGCATCTCTGGATGTCTTCATTTCTGCAACCTGCTTTTCCATACTGATTACTCTTTCTTTTTTATTGTCCAGTTGATTTTCCCGTCTCTCGATCTCTTGATTCTGGAATTGGATCGTTCTGGAGTATGCGTCCCTTTCTCTGCATAGATCTGTTATTACCTTCTGTGTTTGAGCTTCTTTTGACAAATAGCGTTTGAGCATATTATTTACATCAGCTAATTGATCTTTGTATCTTTGTAGTTCTTCCGCTGTCTTCATTGCCAGATCGTGCTGTTCTTGGCCTTTCTGTACCACTTCATCGAGTTGAACTCTGGTCTCTTCTAATAAATTACCTAGGGCTACTCTGGCATCTTCTTTATCCTGAGTGTTAGCGGCCGCCTGATTGGAAGTGTATAACTGAAATCTTGTTTCACACGTGCAAAAGGTTGTTACGCAGACACGTTGTATTCTTTTATAAAGCAATGAAAAGAGATGCTCAGGACGTTCGAGAGATCACCAGACTGTCTATCTGGGTGATTTGTCTGTAGCGTTACTGTGTGTCGAGTTGGTTAATTCAGAGTACCTTGTCTAATTTCTGAGTATTCTGTGTGTATCTGTGTCTCGTCTTGTCTGTTGTCTGTTGGTATCCATTGCGGTTGTGAGTATCAATTAGTTCGCGTATCGTGTTGTCTCTTTTCTTGGAATGTTCTACAAGTGTGTGGCGAAGTCTATGCAGTTGTGGTATCGCTTCTGGTATTCGGGTTGTATTAAGTTGTCTTAGTATCGAGGTCCAGGTTCATACGGCAAAGTTTAAACTACAGTCGGATTTCTTGGGTTGTGTACTAAACCTTCAGTACGGTGTATCTGAACACTTGGATTTTCAGTGTCTTCGGACATTGGTAGGATTGCGGTACCCGTTCGGTAAAGGTTGACGATTACTCTTGTTTCTGGTATTTTCAGTAAGTTTATGTGCAGATGCAATATGGCATCTTAGCGTACTCGGTACACGTTGGCTGAGCTAAAGCGTGAACTATAATGTCTAAGTACAACAGAATCTTGATAGAGTTCTCAGCATCAGTATATTGCTGTGTGTAAGTGGCTAGTTTGGGAACTAAGTATAGGGCCTCTGTCTAACAGACCCCTTCCACTCCCAAAAACCCAAGAATCGCTTAAACGCACTTCTGACAGTTAGAATAACAGCGTTTAACACACACATACACATACACACATATATATGCATACACACACACACGTAGAGAGACATACACATACATGCATACATATGCATACATAATGCATATGCATATGCATACATAATGCATATGCATATGCATATGCATACATACATACTTACATGCATACACACACATACACATGCATGCATACATAATGCGCATGCATATGCATACATACATGCTTACATGCACACACACACACATACACATGCATACACACATACACACATACACATGCATGCATACATAATGCACATGCATATGCATACATAATGCACATGCATATGCATACATAATGCACATGCATATGCATACATAATGCACATGCATATGCATACATAATGCACATGCATATGCATACATACATTCTTACATGCATACACACACATACACATGCATACACACATACACATACACACACATACACACACACATACACACACATATATGCATACACACACATAGAGAGACATACACACACATACACATACATGCATACATATGCATACATAATGCATATGCATATGCATACATAATGCATATGCATATGCATATTCATACATACATACTTACATGCATATACACACATATGCATACATAATGCACATTCATATGCATAGATACATGCATACACATACACACACATAGACACATACACACACATAGACACACACATATGCAAATAGATTTACACACATACACATGCATACACGCATACACATATAGACACACACACACACATACACACACACATACACACACACACACATACACACACACGCATACACACACACACATACACACATACACATAATGCATATGCATATGCATACATACATACTTAAATGCATACACACACATATCCATACATATGCATACATAATGCACATGCATATGCATACATACATGCATACACATACACACATAGACACATACACACACATAAACACATACCCACTCATAGACACATACACACTTACACACGCACATCCAGACACATTTACACACACACATACACATGCACACAGACACATATAATTAGATACACACGTATATACACACATAGACACACACACATACACACATAGACACACACACATACACATACACACACATATACACACACACATAGACACACACACTTACACACACACACATCCACACACATTTACACACACACATACACATGCATACAGACACACATATATATATAGATACACACACATACATGCATATGCATACATAATGCACATGCATACACACACATACACAGACACACATAGACACACAGACACACAGACACACATACACACACACATACACACATATACACACATATATGCATACACATGCACATAGAGAGACATATGCACACAGAGAGACATATGCACACATACACATTCATGCATACATAATGCATATACATATGCATACATACATACTTACATGCATACACACACACATATGCATACATATGCATACATAATGCACATGCATATGCATAGATACATGCATACACATACACACACATAGACACATACACACACATACACACACATACACACACATATGCATACATATGCATACATAATGCACATGCATATGCATAGATACATGCATACACATACACACACATAGACATGTACATACACATAGACACATTCACATACATACACACACATATACACACAAATTTACACACACATACACACACACATAGACATACACACATAATGCATATGCATATGCATACATACATAATTACATGCATACACACACATACACACACATGCATACATATGCATACACACATACACACATAGAGAGACATACACACACATACACACACACATGCATACATATGCATACATAATGCACATGCATATGCATACATACATGCTTACATGCATACACACACATACACATAGATACATATACACACATAGACACACACACACATAGAGAGAGACACACACATATACACACATGTATATGCATACACACGCATGTAAAAAGACATACACACACATACAAATACGTGCATACATATGCATACATAATGCATATGCATATGCATACATACATACTTACATGCATACACAAACATACACACATATACACACACATACACACACACATATGCATATGCATACATATGCATACATAATGCACATGCATATGCATAGATATATGCTTACATGCATACACATACACACATACACACATACACACACATAGATACATACACACACATGGACACATACACACATATACACATACATAGACATATATACACATACTTACACACACACACACACACATACACAGACACACTTACACATGCATACACACACACATACACACATAGACACACACACACTTACACACATAGACACACACACATACACACATACAAACTTACACACATAGAGATACACACACACAGAGATACACACACACATATATATAAACAAACACATACACACATAGACACATACAGACTTACACACACACATACACACATCCACACACATTTACACACACACATACATGCATATAGACATATATATATACAGATACACACATATATACACACATAGACACACACATATACACACACATAGACACATACACACTTACACACACACATACACACATCCACACACATTTACACACATACATACACATGCATAGACACATATATACAGATACACACGTATATACACACAAACACACACAGACACACACACATACACACACATGGACACATACACACATATATATATGTATGCATAGACAGACACATAGAGACATACACACACATATATATGCATACACACACATAGAGACACATACACACACATACACATGATGCATACATATGCATACATAATGCATATGCATATGCATACATAATGCATATGCATATGCATACATACATACTTACATGCATACACACACATACACACACATGCATACATTTGCATACATAATGCACATGCATATGCATACATACATGCTTACATGCATACACACACTCACATATACACCTACATACATATGTACACACATACATATGTACACGTATATATATTGATTTCTAACCCATTTTGTTTTATATGTATATGTATTATGGATTCTAGTAGAGAGAGAAAGGCGAAACTCACTCTCATAAAAAGTCTTATGAGAGCAAGAGTTCCGCCTGATACTCTAGGGATCATCATGCATGAGTACTCAAAGATGCCAGATGATGAGCTGGATTATACAATCCAGATGCTTACCTAGTGATCAAAGGAGGGCTCTTCTACGGCTCCACATGCAGGAAGACAGCTATCTGCTCATAGGTATGTTTTCTTTTCATAAATTTTTTAATGATATTATAACACATATTTTTATTCATTTTTATCTATCTATTTTCAAGACACCTATACCACCTCCAGATCATGATAGAAAATCAGAGGTACCTATGAGGACATGCATAAGCACCTTAGGGCTAGAGTGCGATATAGAGCCAGAGGGGAACATTGTGTACATAGGGAATGGATTGGAGTTCAAGAGAAGAATTCGAGCATTATGCGACTCTTACCTGTGCCTTGTCCACTTACAGTGGAAGTAAGTATAGATTTTACATATAAATTGAAATAAATATCTTATGTTTTATTTACATGATTTTTTTTATTTTTGTAGTGAGCATGATGAGAGGGATAAAAAATACGTACTTAGTTCACTTGAGATAGATTTTGGGATAGGATGTTCACATAAGTGGTGTCTAAAAGAGATGCAGACACTTATGGCTCATCATCGCGATAATGCACGGTATGCATTGCTTTTATGTGTATATATATGTGGATATGAGTATGTGTATTTATGTATGTATGTATGTATATGAGAGAGAGAGAGAGAGAAAGAGTGACACTAGAGGTACAAATACATGCATACACACACATATACATCATACATGCACATTTACACACATATACACATACATGCACATTTATACATACACACACATACATGCACATTTTTACACACACATACACATGCATGCAGTTACACACATATAATGAACACACATAGACACATACACATACTCACATACACATACACATACATAATCATATGTACACACACATAGACTCACATAATCATATTTACATGCATATATACATATACACATGCATATATACATATACACATGCATATACACACACATACACAACACATGCATATGCACATATAGATACACATACATACACACACATGCATACGCACATATAGATACACATACATACACACACACACACACACACATATATATATATATATATATATATATATATATATATATATATATATATATATATATATATATATATATATATATATATATATATATATACTTATATATCTATATATAAATAAATAAATAAATCATATTTTTGATATTTTTGAAACCCCTAATTTAGAAACTCTAATTCAGCCTTTTAGCCATATGATTGAAGTATATGTACACATTGCATCTATTCCTCCGATGTCTTACTAAAGAGATGTCTCTCCTCCCAACCTTATGCCTCTATATATAGCTACTCGAATCAACGAGGATCATAATATAAACACATAAACATATATACATGCATACATATTTACATGTACACATTTACACATAGACACATATACATATATACATGTACACATCACATATACATGCCTACATGCACAAATGTATACTTATACATGCATACACAATTATAAACACTTGCATACATTACATGAATACGTGAATATTTTACACAAATGCATATGCATACTAACACATGTATACATATATCACACATACATATACAAGAAATACATATATATGCATACTAACCCAGGTATACATATAATACACATGAATACACACACATATGCATACATAAATGATAAAAATTTGCTCCTCGAAGATAAAGCTATATATAAAATAATTAGAAATACCCCTGAGCTTCATGTTCTAACTTAAAAGAACATGATTTCATCTCTCTAGTAGGATTCATCGTTATTCAAGTTGAATAAAGAATCTATTACCTGATATCCATTCAGAAGCTTCAAGTTATTGATCGATAACTAGAGTAGAATTTACTATCTAATTTGCTCATATGTTTTCATTATTGCCATCATTTTGGTAAGATATCAATATAGTTTCATCTTCATTATCCTTATTGATTTCATTTATTTCTTCTATTGTTAAATCTGTCTTCTCATGAGTCATGTTAGGCCGCCGGATGGGAATAATGTAATTTTATTTTCCATATATCGCATGCACCGAAAAGGCGTAGTGAATAGATGTAACTTTTTACCCATTAATGAAAAGGCATTACGGTGTTCTTCGGCAAGGAGAGACAGGTTCTCCAGATTGTCTGTCTGGGCGACCGTGCGGAGAAGATCATGTGCAGATTTGCCGATATCTGAGTATTGTTATTCTGTTCTTGTTGAATTGCCGTATTAAGTATTAACACAGTAATGTTACATTCACATTAATAAGTCTGTGCGACTGTGTGATGGTTAATTCATGCTATAAGTTTACTATGTAAAGATAATCATAACCGGAAAAATAGCAACTGTGTAGCGGAAGTTGTTGCTTTGAAAGTATATTTACTGCTTAGTTGAATAGTTACTTTGGGAAAAATCAAGTAAAGGGCCTCTACACTGTCAGACCCCTAACCATCCCCAAGAACCCGAAATGAGATTAAAAGCGACTTGACAGAAGTGCTTTTAACACTGGCGCCGTCTGTGGGAAGATGGAAACAGATTGGGAATAATCAGTAAGGGAAGAGCAGTACGCAAGGCAAGCAGTGGAGAATAGTAACCGCTAGTTGAAGAAGTGATATATGCCGGTTACTCGTTCTGGCGAGTCCTATCCGAAGTATAGGAGAGATCAACATCCTTGGGCAGTTCCAAATCTGTTAGGAACACCCCCAGGTGGTAGAAGTGCAGGCCAATTAAGTCCAGTTGCAGAAGGATCGGAGCCAGTCAGTAGTGATTCCGGTGCTAGCTCGGTGACACATGATGAGATTCCGGCGAATTTCGGTGTGAATCCGGTACTTTTTGGAGAGGGTATAGTGACGTCTGGTTGTACAGAGATGCAGTGCGGAGTTAGTCCGACACTATCTGGTCAGAATTCGACCATTTTCGGTGATAAAGTTGTGTTACCAAGTGAGACCATTTCCGGTGAAAGGGTAACCTGGTTCGGTGAAAGTTCGACAAGTTCCGGTGGAAGCGCGGTACCATTTGGTGGAAATTTGAAGTCTTTCGATGATAGTGCGGTGTTACCTGGTGGACCCCTATTACGTTCACCACTTTTTGGTACGAACCTACCTAATTTCAATACCAAAGCTGAGGAAAGGCTACTAGATTTGGAGTTAAGTAAGAGATTCAATGAGCTTTTTGAACCGGAAGGTGAGCAGGCTGATAATACAGATTCTGAAGGACAATAGACACCCCCTCAACATACAGATAACAACAATACCACCCACAATAGCACCACGAGTGGTTCACAGTCACAGCAGCAAACACCCCCCACAGCCGCAATCGCAGTTTCAACAGCAGCAACAACAGCAGCCACAGCCAATCATTCCACTTCGACCGGTTCCAATCGGGGTGACATATCCAAAATTCGGTGGATTTCCGGGGGATGACCCCGATGCACATGTTCGCACATTCGAGATCAATTATGCAGTATTGAATCATCCACCGGATCCGGCGTACAAGGCCATTGTATTTCAGGCCACATTGGTTAATGAAGCAGCAAGATGGTTGACTGAATATGATATTAATCATTTCGGTAACTATGATGATGTGAGAGATGTGTTCTTACAGAGGTTTCGTTTGAAGAAGAATCCTGCAGAAATCTTTGACTATTTGCAGAACAATCGACAGAAACCACACCAGAGTGTACAGGAGTATGCGACACTATTTAGAACTCACTTAAGGAAGCTGCCTCCAGCACATGCCAATCTGTCAGATGATGTCATAACACAATGGTTCATTAACGGATTGAATCCACAGTTAAGACAAATCATGATCATTCGTTGTGTGGGCGGAATGACATTGGACGTTGTAATTGCGATGGCCTTACAGTTGGAGCACAAAGTTGGAGGCTTTACGGAGGACCTGGAATGGTTGAAAGCAAGTAAGAACGTAGCTGATGATCCATCCAAACAGGTGTATTGTACTAAGTGTAAGAATCCAGGTCACACCAATTCTACATGTGCCCTCAACCAGATGTATTGTGCCATCTGTAACACAACAGGATACTCAACAGAAACCTGTGCATATAATGCAAAGGTGTAGGGTAGAGCGGCCGTAAACGCCATAATACAAGAACCAGGTCAGCCAGCCACCCATTATGTGCCACCACAATTGCTACCTAATCAGCAGCAGGGATATAGGAACTATCGAGGACCGCGAAGTAACAACTTTAATCAAAATTGATGGCAAGCAGGTACATCGACGGAAGGTACTTCCCTTCCACCCCCTCGATGCCATTTTTGTGGCGAGGTTTGCCATATCCGTAGATTTTGCAAGGAAGCAGCAGAGTACGACAAAAGGAAGAAGGAACGACAAAATCTGATGACTAACATGGTTTATATCTCCCCAATTGAGTCACAAGCAATCATGGTATAGACAAGATCAGGTAAACAGTTGCAACCATCAGCTAAAGTTTTCGAGCTTGGAATTCGTGAGCAGCAGCGGATGTTTGCAAAGGCTAGTCAATGGACAGCTACGGAGCCGACTGTGTTTCTTGATCCAATTCCGGTAACACAGGTCCCTCTGCCATAGGCAAGATCGAATGAACAGAACTCTGCCCCAACAACATTAGAATCACCACCAGAATCAGTGATGACCACAGCCCAAACAGATCAGGTATGGAACGTTCTATCTAAGGCTTCAATCACACTCCCTTTGGGACAATTGCTCGCCTTAGTTCCAGGAGTACGACAACAATTCCAACAGTAGGTTAGTCCCGGACCTTCATGTACTCCGGCGACTATGACCATACAACCGGAAATGGATTCTATGGTGGATCATTTAGTCCCATTGATCATCGTCTGATATAAAAACCAGAAGATTAACCAAGTTTTAATTGATGGCAGGTCTGGTGTGAATATTGCAACAGCCGCACTCTGCAAGAAAATGGGTTGGACCCAAATTGAACCCGTACAATTTTTTGTGCGCATGGCAGACCAATCATGAGTCCATCCGGTGGGCTTAGTATGTAACATCCCGATAACCCTGCATGGAACTACATTTAATATGGTCAATATATTTCGTTTGACACAAAGCCATTCCACCATCAACTTGCATAAACTGAATGCCCAAATAGTGATGCAAATGCCCCAAATCAGGCATCTCAAATGAGGCATGCAAATCAGCCTTGAAATCAGCAATATGCTTCTCAATAGGACCAGTAAGCAGCATGTCATCAACATAGACAACAATGATCAGAAGCACATCATTAGCACGCTTAACATATAAGGTGCTTTCAGTTGGACTGTTCTCAAAACCATGTGCAACCAGATAGGCATGTATCTTCTCATACAAAGCACATGGTTCTTGCTTTAAACCATATAATGCTTTCTTTAACCTGCACACCTGGTTTTCCTGCCCTTTTTGCACAAAGCCATGGGCCTGAAAAACATACACTTCTTCATGCAAGTCACCATTCAGAAATGTTGTTTTGATGTCCAACTGATGTACATTCCAACCATGATGGGCTGCAAGTGCACAAATGCTCCGAACAGTAGTCATACGCCATGTAGGTGCAAAGGTCTCATCAAAATCAATGCCGCTTTCCTACGCATAACCCTTTGCAACAAGCCTAGCCTTATACCTGTCAACTGTACCATCAGGTTTACGCTTCAGCTTGTATACCCACTTAGTGCCAATGGCCTTCTTGCCAGGAAGCAAGTCACATAAAGACCATGTACCATTCTTCATTATAGCATCATATTTAGATTGCATAGCAGCCATCCAATTTTTTTAATTCTGTGCTTCATCAAAAGAAACAGGCTCATTCTCATCACATTGACTAGACGCAGCCATAGCATAGCAATCTGATGCAAAGGAGGCACTATGAGAGCCTGAACGAGTACGATATGACAAAGGTGCATCTAATTTGCTATCATGCAAAGTTTGCACCAGCCATTTTGGCATAGTTTTCGCCTGCTCAATATCAGCTCTTTCATCAACAAGTGCATCATGTAAATCTGCATCAGAAATGGAATGATCTGCATCATCATATGAAACCTGCAAAGGCTGAGAAGTTGCCTCATTAGGACCAGCACTAGACTGTCTACCTGTAAAAAGAGGCATCAAAGTATCATACATGTCTTTGGAGCTAACAGATGTCTCCTTAGTACATGAAAGCAATGGCTGAATAGCATCTTCCACAAAGACAACATCACGGCTAACTAGAATGCGTTTAGTCTGTGGATGATACAGACCATACCCTTTACTTTCAGAACTGTACCCAAGACAAAAATACATTTTACTGTCTTATCATCCAATTTTCTGCGATGTTGTTCAGGCACTAGTGCATATGCCAAACAACCAAAAACACGCAGATGAGCAACAGATGGCTTGCGGTCATGCCAAGCCTCATATGGAGTGATAGATTGCAGCGCTTTAGTGGGACACCTGTTCAGTACATATGCTGCACACATGACAGCCTCAAGCCAGAAACTATGTGGTAAAGCCTGACTCTTGACCATGCACCTCACCATCTCCATGAGTGACCTGTTCTTTCGTTCAGCAACTCCATTCTGTTGAGGTGTATATGGCGTTGTACACTGGTGTTTTATCCCACGTTCAGCCAAAAATGCATTAAAATCAGAAGACATATATCCCCCCCCCCCCCCCCCGATTAGAATGGAGGGTGCCCATTTTACATGCTGACAGATTTTCAGCCAAAACCAAAAACTCTTTAAAGCACATGAACACTTCGGACTTTACTTTCAGTGGATATATCCATGCATGCCTGGAAAAATCATCAATGAAAGTCACGAAGTAAAGGTAATTTCCAAAAGAGGGTGTCTGCATAGGACCACACACATCATTATGTACAAGCTGCAATTTCTGTGTAGCCCGAACTAAACCATCTTTTGGGAAGGAGGAACGCTGCATTTTGCCCAAAATACAGCCTTCACAAACATGTTTTCCAGGTGCCTCAAGTTTGGGCAAAGAGGACACCATTTCAGATTTTTGCAGGCGTAGCAAACTAGCAAAATTCAGATGACCAAAGCGTGCATGCCAAAGCTTCGCATCTGACATAGCCTGAGAATCATGAGCTGCACATGCCGAATCATTCACAGATCTTTCATAGTCTATGAGCTTATACAGCCCACGGCATAAAATACCAAAAGCAATAATAACATCGCCATTTGACAGATCATGAACTATACATCTATCATCAACAAATTTCACAACCAAGCCAATCTTGGCTAATGCAGAAACTGATAACAAATTCTTCTTGATCCCTGGCACAAATAAAGCATATGACAAGGTGAAAGAACTACCATCAGCAGTAGTCAGAATGATCTTACCAACTCCCATAACATGATAAGAGGAGTTGTTGGTGCATGTGACAGTATTCCCTGTAGGGGCAGGCTCGAGTGAAGAGAAGAAACTGTGTTGCGAGGTAATGTGTTTGGTTGCCCCACTATCAAAGTACCAAACATCTGAGTCCACTGCAGACATGCATTGATCATGAGAAGATGGGTCAAAATTGCAGACAGTAGTAAACACCCATTCTTCTTCCTGCACAAGATTTGCAGACTCTGTTTTTGGTGTAGAGGCCTCTGCAACAAGCATTCCAGCCTCTTTCTTCTTTGCCTCTTTAGCAGCCAGTTTTGGACAGTTCTTTATGATATGATCATTCCCTTTACAGTACTTACAAAACAATTTCTGCTTTTCTGATTTCTTCTCATCTTTATCTTCCTTCTTCGAATATGCAGAATTAGCAGATTTCTGCTTACTAGTTGAAGAGCTCCATTTTCCTTTGCCCTTCTGACTAGCCAGGAAAGCTTGATCTGCAACTCGCATAATGGACCTGTTTTGCCTGGACTGATCTTCCTGCAACAGAACAGAGACTAACTCCTCAATGACAAGGCATTTGGATTGCCTTTCATCATCAACCGAAGAGTAGAAGCAAAACTCTGATATGAATCAGGAAGACCATTCAGAACGGTCTGCACGTGAGCTATCTGGTATAACCTCATCAGCAGAAATCAATTGTTCCTTCAAGTCTTTGATCTTTGTTAGGAAACTGTCCATCGAATCACCTTCATTCATGTGCTCACTCTCCAACTGTTTTCGAAGGTAAGCAACACGAGCCTCATTCCTAGCTTGGTACAATGTGGTAAGTGTATCCCAAGCATCCTTAGTTGTTCTGCAAGAGCGAATATGAGGAATAATGGCACGTTTGACAGACAAAGATATCAATGCATGTGCCTGGGCATCTGTGCCATCCCAACGACAGAAACAACAGCACGAACAGGAATCTGCACAATATCATCTTCGACACCATCTTCATCAGCTCCAGCACCTGTATTCGCAATACTTGTTGTTATAGGTGTAACATGACGTCTTTCAACACCCTGCACAATGTTCCACAATCCTTTTGCAACCAATACATGTCGCATCATATAAGCCCATAATGGGTAGTTGGTACCATCCAACTTATCCTCAACAGCCAACATACGAAATACATCACTGCTTTCAGCCATGGCCGGTGACTAAAATACCTTGATGTAGAAAATTGACTGTATCTCAAAAAGTTGAACGGAACTGCCCAAACGAGCTTTGCTAAACCTGTAGCAGACTTCGAGACGCTTATACTGGCGAACAGAAACAGGTATATACCTTTGGCACAAAAAGACAAAATAGCCTGCACAAGCACTGCGATAGTGCATTCGAAGGTCGAAACGAGCTCGGATCGCGATTTCAGCACCACAAAGAGAAGCAGTTTTGATCTCCGAAACACCCTGAGTATGCTCACCAAATTTCGTGCAAATCTGAGACTACAAACGGAGGAGTGTTGACGGCACCCTCGATGAAGCAACGACCTCCTCTGATACCAATTGTTGGAGATAGATGTTTGCGGAAGCACGCGAACAACACAAGGAAGAAGAAGAAGGTTGAAGCGCAAACACACAATACTAAATGTATTACAAGAGAATGTACAAAGATAAGTAGCCCATTAGGGCAATAGGCGTATATACAAGCCAGGGGAAAAAAACCTCCTAAAGAGGGAAAAAAGTGCGCGGCGGTCCTAGTGTGTTCACACACATCACTACCTAAATACATCAACACAACAACAGTTCCCACGTAACCAAGTTCGCCATCTATAAGGTTTGTGTCTTTTGAGCTAGCACGTGATAGTTGCTTGAAAAGATAATTCACTAATAGTTCATCACTAGCATGCAATGTAGTAATAGCATTGACAACTATGTATCTTGATACATCTCTACTCATGTATGGTGATTCATGACTATTTTCACGCTCCTCAAATGTGCAATTAGTCCTTGAACTATTATGTAACCCTCGACTACTATTTATCAAACCTACTATATTTCCATGCATGTAAGGTCTTCCATCAACATATAATCTTTCATTTTCTGCATGTGAAATCCTTCTACTAGTAAGCAATGTTGCATTCAAGCATATTCCATAAGTACTTATGCTTTGAACATAATGTGCAAGTCGATGCCAATCTCCCCATCCATATATAGGACCACAAAAGGACATGAGAGTGACTTCAGAGTTTGGAGGCACTTACAAATCCTCTACAATAAAGAGACCACGACTAGCATTAGTAATAGTGGATGGAGCAATCATATAGCCATTACCCCAAAAGGTGAAAACCTCTCAAACTAAACAAAGTGGTCCTCTATTCCATCCTCCATATCTTCGTCTATCATATGTTTGTACTAGAGAACGATCACGAGCTGGCAATGGATAATCTCTAGCCGTTTCAGTCTCTAAACCAGGAGGTAGAGGATTTCTAGAAACCTAGGCTTGTAATTGATGAACAACAAGTCCATGACGTGTACGAGTTATATTAACATTATGAGAAAAAATATCATCATCATCATCGAGCAAGTATTCCTGTATATCAACAGTAATTTGATTTTTTATATGGCTTTTAAATAAAATAATGACATTAACTTATAGAAAAAATACATACCCAAGCATTATCACGTTGACCAGGTGATGGTGCACGCTCAAAAGTACCATACTCTACCTCATGTTCAATACATTCCAATCGTGGTCTTCGATACATGCCATAACAATAGTTACAACAACATATAATATGCTCTTGATAGTAAAATTCATCATAATTCCTATCGGAGGACACATGTGAAGTTTTTGCATGGGTAGGAGGTGGTGGAGCGCCCTCTGATTGATCATAATCTGATTATAATAAGAAACAAGAAAATATATAAGTTATGTATCCATCAAATATATTTAAAATTAAATGTTTGATATACTTACAGTATATAGTCCTTGCATGATGAGGAGACAGTGGTGGAGTTCCATCTGATTGATCAAAATCTACAAATAATGGTATTTGATATTAATAATCTGATTATTTACATACATAAACATTCACATATACATATTAACACATACACACATACACATATACACATTTACACATACACACATATTCACATATACACAAATACACATTATTGTGGGATAAATGCATGTATTTTGTATGAGTGAGTGTATATGCATGCATGTGTGTGTACGTATATATGTGGATATGTATATGTGTGTTTATGTTATATGTATGTATATGTGTATATGTATGCATATATGTGTATATGTATGCATATATGTGTATATGTTTGCATGTATATGTGTATGTGTATGTTTGTGTATATATGTGTATGCATTCTGATTCTTTTTTTCTGTTTGAGATTAAATTAACATGAGATATTGTATGGTGGAAAAAAATAAGAGGCGACCTAACATACCACTTGAGACGTGGCAGTTTTTTCGTAGACAACTATGTCTTCAGGAGTCATTTCCTTAGCAGAAGGTATACAAATTAATAGTTTATATTTATAATTTTCATATATTTTAGTAATTTTTTACATTTAAATTATGTATTTCTTTTTTCTTAAATAAACATGCTTCCGCAAAGAAGAGAATTGATTCGGGCCACACATCGCACCTAGGCCAAATGGGCCATCATGGTTTTGTAGCTACATTTGTAAGTATATGTGTTATTGTGAGTATATTTTGTATTTTAGTTAAAAGGCAAGAAACTAATCTTTTTTATTTGTTTCAATGCAGCGAAAGGATTATGGCCAATATCCTATGAAACATGAGATCGAGTATGCTACACATTTTGGATATCGGTGTTTGAGCGAGTATATGCGAGATCATCCGGATGCCTTTGTGAGTATTATTAAATTTTATATAATTAGTTTATTTTTATGGATGTTTTAATTGTTTTACTTATTTATGTTTGTTATATGTAATACAAGAGTATTATGGAGAGGTAGATATGGATGAGGTGGAGAGACAGACACAGGAGGGACGATCTCGATCGTCACAGGGTGATCATGATGATGAGGATGAGGATGATCAAGATGATCATGATGCTGATGATGATGATTATTATATAAATAATATATATATATATATATATATATATATATATATATATATATATATATATATATATATATATATATATATATATATATTATCTATATATTGTTCATTTCAGTTATGTTTTGAATTGTGTGTATGGTATTAAGAAATGAAAAGTTTTGTTCTATTGATTGTTATTATTGTTTATATTAAGCATGTGTTTTAGTACTTTAATTATATATTTCATTCATATGTGTGTACGTATGTGCATGTATATGTGTGTAATATGTGTGTGCACGTATGTGCGTGTATATGTGTGTAATATGTGTGTGTATATGAATGTATGTACATATGTATATGTGTGTATGCATGTATGTGCATGTGTAAGTGTATATATTTATGTATGTGTATGTGCATGTGCATGTGTATGTGTGTGTATATGTATATATGTGCATGTGCATGTGTAAGTGTATATGTGTGTATATGAGTATGTGCATGTGCATGTGCATGTGTATGTATATGTATATGTATGTGCATGTATATGTGTAAGTGTATGTGTATATGTGTGTATGTGCATGTATATTTGTATATGTATGTATGTGCATGTGTGTGTGCATGTGTATATGTGTGTGTACGTATGTGCATATATATGTGTATATATGTGTATGTGTGTGTATATATACATATGTGCATATGTACGTGTATGTGTATAAACATATACAAATGTGTGTATATGCATGTGTATATGTATGAAACATGCATGTGCATGTGGATGCATTTCCATTTGCATCCATGTGCATGCATGTGGATGTGCATATACATGTATTTAAGTATACGTTAATGTGTGTATGTGTATATATATATATATATATATATATATATATATATATATATATATATATATATATATATATATATATATATATATATATATATATATATATGCAATAATGCATGCATGCAAGTCTTTTTATGTGGTTGTAGAAATGTTTGTGCATATGCATGTGTATGTGTGTGTATGTGTAAGTGTATGTGCACATGTATGTGTGTGTATATATGTGTGTGTATATATGTGTGTGTATGTGCATGTGTATATGTGTATATGTGTGAACGTGCATCTTCATCATGTATAAGTGTATATGTGCATATCAATAAGTGTGAGTATGCTAACTAATGAAAATAACACAATTCAAATGATATACAAAGAATGGAAATTGTACTTACAATAGTTAGCCATACTTTTTGCTTGGTTAGCTTCTTGAATAACTTGCAATAAAGAGAGAGAGAGAGAGAAGAGAGAGCGAGAGAGAGAGAGAGAATTCAAAGAGAGAAAGACGTAGAGAGAGAGAAACAGAGACAGAGAGAGACAATAAGATAGAGATTAGGCAAAACAACAATTCTGCATATACTTATTTCAACTCGTAAGCACAACACAATTGCGAACGTTGGAGAGTTCTTCGATCAGATGCATGAACATGCCGATTGAAGAGCCTCCAACATTTTATTTTTTTTTCATCAACAGACCATCGTGTAAGCGATGGTAAGGCATCGTAAAAAGCATTGGAATTGGTGTCACATAAGCGACATTGTAGCAGCACTTATGCAATGCAAAAAAGCATCGTTTATGCGATGCTTTTTTAAACCGTCGCATTAGCGACGCTCTACGTGAGCGTCACACATCCCATCGCGCCACACGTTGAAAAAAACGTCGTTTGGTTTGTTGTTTAATCGACGGTCCGTGCTCGACGCTTATTGTGATGCTTTTTGCAATTTTATAGCGATGAAATTGTGTTGCCTTAACCGTTGCTATGCGCCCGTATTCCTTGTAGTATAACCTTCTTAAAGAGAGACTAGACCAGGGTGGTACTTGAAACTTCCTTGTTTGAAGGCTCTATGAACCAATGTTGATTTGTGAAATACTTATCCTTATCAACACATTGCAACATCTTGGCTCTTCCTATTCTTAAGTTGGCTAAGAGATTCATCATGAATGTTCAATGCAACGGTATGCCTAGCCATTCTAATAAAATTCAATAAATCCTAAGAGGCAAACCCAATATTTCTACATGCATGAGACATATACCCTCAATATGTATTTTGAAATTTGATTGATCCTCTCAATGTGACCATGAATAATCGGATTCTCTCTATCATTCATCTCAATTGAAACCTCAAGTTTTTCAAATATGTATTTTAAAGGATGCCTTGTAAATCTGGCACCTCTATCTTAGATAATGGATTTGTGTAATCCATGTGGCATGAAGACATCCTAGTTGAATAGCTAACATAATGGATCTGTGTAATCCATGTAGCATGAAAACATCTTGGATGAAAAGCTATGCTTCTACTATCTTGTGGTTGGGTATGCGATGAGATTTCTTTCTCAAATTGACAAACAATGATTAGAAAGCTATGGATTTTTCATTATATATGTGGCAATTTTATGAAATTCCTTGTAAACTATGCTTGAAGGCTCTAATTTATGCAAAAAATATCATGTTTTTATCCCTTTATCATTATCTACTTTTCATTTAACATTATGGAAATTGTGCTTGTGTCTATGGAGTGAATGTTAATGAAATGTAAAGCTATTTGGACTATTAATAATACTCACAAAAGGAAGTAAGCCCAAAGCTCTAGCTTCAAACTTTTTCAAATGTTAGAGCCTTTGTGAAAAGGTATACAAGTCATCTTTTCAAGGTACATAAGCTAAGTTGATCTTTCTAGGGTTCCCTTTCTAACTAAATGTGTCTTTTGTGAGCATGGGATATTGGGTTCATTACAATCAACAATGTGTTTATTGGTGGTAAAAGACTTGCCAACATCGAAATCAACCGAAAGACATGTAAGCCACACAGAAGCAAGTGTAGTTGTGAAAGCTTTTGTATGCTCAGCCTCACGACTAGAGATGGCTATAGTGGAAGAGCTGAAAGTTGGGCTATTTAATGCATACATAAATGAAGCATCCCATAGCTTCTTGTTAGAGATTTAAATTAGTGTCTCTTAAACTTGTCTTCATAAGAGCGACAATGGGTTTATGGTCTTCATGGTTGAAATGCTACAACAAGTCATCAAGATACCTTGTTTGAGACAAAGCAATTACATCATCAAGTTGCATAAATTGAATGCTCAAATAGTGATTCAAAAGCCACAATTTGACATTTCAAAGGGGGCATGCGAATCAGATGTAGGAGTGGTGAGTAGCACATCATCAATGTAAATCACAATGATCACAATTACATTATCTAAATGCTTCACATTTTCAATTTGATTGATTGAAATCTATATCATAACAAACAAGCATGCATTTTGTCACAGCAAGGACATGGTATTCTCTTGCATTTTTTGCACAAAAATTGTGTGAAATGCATATACTTTCTCACGTAAATCCCCATTTGAAACCATTGTGAGCTCTAGACACATAGATTTTATGAATTTTTTTCATAACACATGCAAGAACAAAGATCTCATCAAAGTTGATCCCCTTTTCTTGAGCACAGTCTTTTGTGACAAGTCTAGTTGTATACCAGTCAATTGTCCCATGAGACTTATATTCAACCTATATACACCCATTTGGTACCAATGGCCTTTTTTTACAAGAGGCAATTGAGAGAAAAAGCTACCTAGCTAAAATTAGGAGTACATGACATAATGAGAGACGAAAATCAGGAGACGATCATTTCAGTGATACAGAGAGTAATTATATCAATGGGGATGATGATGATTGCACTGAGGATGCCAAAGCAAATGGTTTTGGAAATCCATTTGGATGGTACCCAATTTGTACTTTTTTGTATCCTTGCGACGTTCACTCAACTTGAATACTAACGTTGAATTGATTCATGTAGAAAGTGGTATTTTTGATAGCATTGCACTTCTTTGCATTAAATAAAATGAAGGTATTAGTGGTGAAAACAGAATGAAGTTACTCTTTTGATTAGCGAGAAAAGCGTGATCTACAACATGCATAATGGACCCATTCTGCCTAGATTGATCTTCTTGCAATAGAACAGAGACTAACTTATCAAATGTTAAGGCCTTTGGATTGGCTTTCATCATCAATTGAAGAGTAGAAGCAAAAATATGATATGAATTTGGAAGACCACTTAGAACAGCCTGCACAAGTGAACTATTAGGCAAGACTTCATCAACAGAAATCAATTGCTCCTTCAAATCTTTGATCTTTGTCCGAAAATTGTCCATGGAATCTTCTTCATTCATGTGCTCACTCTACAGTTGGTTTTAAAGGTAAGCAACATGAGCCTCATTCCTTGCCTAGTATAAAGTGGTAAGTGTATTCGAAGCATCCTTTACCGTTTTGCAGGAGCAAATGTGGGGAATAATGGCACGTTTGACTGAAAAGGCTATCAGTGGATGTGCTTGAGCATCTCTGCCATCCCAACAAAGTTGCTTGACTTTTGAAATTTGCCTGATCCTCTCAATGTGACCATGAATAATCATATTCTCTCTATCATTCATCTCAATTGAAACCTCAATCTATTTTTCAAATATGTATTTTAAAGGATGCCTTGTAAATGTGACACCTCTATCTTAGATAATTGATCTGTGTAATCCATGTAGCATGAAGACATCCTAGTTGAATAGCTAAGATAATGGATCTGTGTAATCCATGTAGCATGAAGACATGTTGGATGAATAGCTATGCTTTATCTTGTGAGTGGGTATGAGATGAGCTTTCTTTCTCAATCGACGAACAATGATTAGAAAGCTATGGATTTTTCATTATGTATGTGATAATTTCATGAAATTCCTTGTAAACTATGCTTGAAAGCCTCTAATTTGTGTAAAAAATATCATGTTTTTATCATTTTCTCCTTATCTAATTTTCATTCAACATTATGGAAAGTCTCCATATATGCAGTGAATAAATAACATTCATTCTATATAACGAAATGTAAAGCTATTTGGACTATTAATAATATCCACAAAGTGAAGAAAGACCAAAGCTATAGCTTCAAACTTTTTCAAATGGTAGAGCCTTTGTGAAAAGGTATACGAAGTCATCTTGTCGAGGTACATAAGCTAAGTTGATCTTTCTAGCGTTCCCTTTTTAACTAAATGTGACTTGTATGAGCATGGGATATTGAGTTCATTACAATCAACAATGTGTCTAGTGGTGGTAAAAGACTTCCCAACATCGAAATCAACCAAAAGACATGTAAGCCACACACAAGCAAGTGTAGTTGTGAAAGATTTCCTATGCTCAACCTCATGACTAGAGGTGGCTATGGTAGAAGAACTGAAAGTTGGGCTGTTTAATGCATACATAGATGAAGCATCCCATAGCTTGTTGATCATAGAGATTTAAATTTGTGCCTCTTAAACTTGTGTTCATAACAGTGACAATGGGTTTATGGTCCTCATGGTTGAAATGCGACAACATGGTATCAAGATACCTTGTTTGAGACAAAGAGTTTCCATCATCAAGTTGCATAAACTGAATGCTCAAATAGTGACTCAAAAGCCCCAATTCGACATTTCAAAGGGGCATGCGAATCAGCTAGGAGTGGTGAGTAGCACATCATCAATGTGAATTACAATGATCACAATTACATTATCTAAATGCTTCAATATCATAACAAACAAGCATGCATTTTTTCAAATTTCCTGTTAATGGACATTTCAAATTTCCTGTGCTCTCTCTCAAAAAAAAAAGGAAAAAAAGTTAAGCATACATGACAAAATAAGAAAAAGCATCTGATGTACGAATAGAGACTGAACGTGTTTAGATGATGATCGCGCAGATGAAGGTTAACTGTTGCGTCAACACTTTTTAACCAACCCGCGTTCTTAGATTCTTTTGCTACCATCATGAATAGCTTGAGACTCGTCCAAGATTATCGTGTTTTCACTTGATCGCAGACTCAACGTTCTGCTTTTCCTTCCTCTGTACATCCCCTCTCCGCTGTGTCCCATGGAGCCTGACCCCTCGATTGCTTTCATCTCTGGAGAGACAGGGAAGACGAATCGGGATCAACGAATTAAAGGAGGCAATGGAGACGATCATTTCAGTGATACGGAGAGTAATTGTGTCAATGGGGATGATGATGATGATGATGATTGCCCTGAGGATGCCAAAGCGAATGGTTTTGGACATCCGTTTGGCTGGTACCCAATTTGTACTTTTTTATAGCCTTGCGACGTTCTCACTGAACTCGTATACTGGTGTTGAATTGATTCATGTAGAAAGTGGTATTTTCGGTGGCATTGCACTTCTTATCTAGTGACTTTTTTTCTGCATCAAATAAAACGAAGCTGTTAGTGGTGAAAACAGAATGAAGTTATCGAATATTTGTTTGTGTGTTTCAATAATCACGAAGCTGTTAGTGGTGAAAACAGAATGAAGTTATCGAATATTTGTTTGTGTGTTTCAATAATCAGTACGTCATATTATATGCATGCATTTGAGATGTTCGAAAGGAGAAAATAATAAAGTTAAGACTTGTGGCAGACTTTTTGAAGTGCCCAAAACTAAACTTGTCTATATGTTTGGCACAAAAGAACAAAATTGTTGGCATAGTCATTGTGATATTACGTTTGGAGGCTGAAACAAGCTTAAGTATGGTCACCAATTTTCGTGTGATTTTGAGATTGCGATCAGAAGGGTGTTGATGATGCCCTAGAGAAAGCAACGGCCTACTCTATACCAATTGTTTGAGTGCGAGGTTTGCGGAAGCACATGAACAACACAGGGAAGAAGAAGAAGGAGCTTTGGGAACAATACAATACTCAATGTATTACCAAGTGAATTTACAAAGATAAGTGACCCATTAGAGTAATAGGCATATATACATGAAAGGGTGAAAAATTCTCCTAAAGAGAGAAACAAGTGTCTCGGCGGTCCTAAGTGTGTTCACATACATCACGACCAGAATATATCAACAGATCTCCATAGAGTAAACGTCAAGATTAGCCAGCTTGACATTTGACATTTATCTTTTACATCATTACTCTGAAGATGTTACATAAGGTATGGAACATCATATTGTATGGACTTAGATCGCTAAGATGATATTCCAAATTATGGGAGTAATAGTTAGGAAGTTAGGTGTATATGCGAGGTAGAAGAAATTCTTTAAAGATCGTCTCCCGAATCTTAGATGCCTTCTCAAGAGGCTTCTTAAGGGGAAGGATAGAGGGAAGCACTGCATGGAGATAACTATATACATGTAGTACATGGGATTCAGTGGGAGCAACTATTTCGATCTCTTCTATTATGCCTTGCAACAACAATTTTGAGGACAAAAAATGGACTTAAGGAGAAAGAAATGTTATAAGGTGAAGGCAAAGGTGGTTGTCATAGGCCACTAGTAGTGGGAGAGCTACATCTTCTAGAGTTAGTCAGTGGGCTAAAAATAGAAGAGCTTATGACCTCATATGGACTTGCAAGAGAAAGAGGTATGGATCCCATCATCTCACTTTTGGGTGGGGTTTTTGAAAGTTGTCTCTCATGCAAAACCTTTCTTTTTGTTTGACATGATAGTACTGCTTACTACTTATGGAATTTTTTCATATGTATACTCATAAGCTTCCAATCAATAGAAAGGAAAGCTTTTTATGCATGCCCTTATGATGGAACAGGCTGAATACTCCTTCGTATAATGATTTATCGTTTACGAGTTATTATGATATTTAAAAGCCATTCGAAACTGAAATGGTTTCGAACATTTGATTTTGATCATTAAGAGGCCATCTCAAAGGAATCTATTTCATTATAAGGGAGTCAATCTATGAATTTGATTTTAGATAGAGAGGATTTTACTAGAATTGGTCTCACTCTCTACTTTCCTTGGCTCTTGCATGGCACTGGTGATTGCAAAAAGTGCATTCACATGGAATGCAAAACATGATGTATCATGTGAGGATGTGACCTAAAAAGTCTTCAATGCACCAAATGGGGAATTCGATTGAATTGAACCGGTTGCATGCACCGAACCAAATGGTTTGGTTCGTTTGGGTTATTGACTATCGACGAACTGATTTCGTTTATGGTATATAGTTTGAAGCGAGCTGACTGGACCCTTATGAGGGTATGATACGCGAACCAGATCAACAGTGGGTCTGACAAGGTTGATCAACCCTCTCTATATGGCTGAATATACAAATTTAAGTTTTTTTCAAAGGATGCATAATTATTTGCTTTAATAAACTCTGAAATATGAGCATCTTTATCATAAATTTGACTTTCTGCTATATATGCATTGCATGAGAGAAGGATTTTACCTATTTCTGCTCTATGAATCTATAGCCTTTGCTTTCAATAGCATAAATAATAAATACGGCTTTGATAGCTTTCTCATCAAGCTTATCACGATCCTTCTTCTCAATGTGAACATAAGTGGGAGAACCAAAAACTTTGAAATAATTCAGATTAGGCTTCTTGCCATAATATGCTTCATAAGGTGTAATCACTTTCAAAGCTTTTATGGAAGACCTGTTAAGAGTGTGATTAGCTGTGTGAATAGCATCATACCTAAACTTTTGTGAAAGCTTCTTTGAAGACATCATACTACGTGCCATATCAACAAC
Organism: Ceratopteris richardii; assembly: GCA_020310875.1. Taxonomy (NCBI): domain Eukaryota; kingdom Viridiplantae; phylum Streptophyta; class Polypodiopsida; order Polypodiales; family Pteridaceae; genus Ceratopteris; species Ceratopteris richardii. The sequence goes on from CM035424.1 coordinate 157,973,704, forward strand.
TTACAAGTGTCTTAGTTTCTCTCTCTGCACCATCATTTTGTTCTAGAGTGTAAGCAATAGTGAATTGATGAGAGAGATGACTTAAAGTCATTTGACATGTATGCTCCTCCTCTATCACTTCTCGAAATCTGAATTTTGGATTGATTTTCATTCTCAATCATAGCAACAAAGTTTTTGAAGGTAGGGAAAACTTTTGTCTTGGCCGTGAATCCTAAGACCCAAGAATATCGAGAATAATCTTTAATAAAAGTGGCAAAATACCTATGTCCATAGATAGAATATGCTCTCATGTATCTATTTTGGACAATACAGACATACCACTTTTGTTTTCGCCTTGTAATAGACAATGCTTCTCATTAGGTGTGAGTAGTATTTGACATGAATCCTTTTTAAAAACACCATCTTATAAGAAAATAGAGATAGAAAGCAAATTCTTTTTGGTTTTTGGAAGATATAGAAGGACCTTTCCAAAACTTGTAATCATTAATGACACACACCTTGAACCAAATAAAATAGATGAATGAATAACAATACAATTCGTGTAATATACAAAATCTGAATTTTAAGGTTGAATGTAAGAGGATTCTAGGTAGAAGGTGTGAATGTGTTGGAATAAGAATAAAATAGGCTTATATGTAGGAAATATAGCCTATGCGCAGGAATAGATGACAAAATCAGCAACCCTAACAGAGATTAGGGTCTCTTGTGAAATAAGAAGCAACAAAACTTTTCTCCTTGAAGTGATAGGTCATAAAAACTTGGTACAACACCACAAATCGAAGAAAACCCGAATATATGCAGCCACTTACAAGATTCAACAGGCACACACTCCAAAGTGTGTAAGAGAAGAGGGCAACAACAAATCTCCAAGAAAAATCATCAAAAACATCTGCTCCTAGGACAAGTCAGAGACTTAGATCACACTTAAGGATGCTCATGCATGAGTGTGAGACTTGCTAAAAGTGACTCAAGGGGGCTTTTTTTATAGGATTTGAAGTCCATCAATTTTTAAACTAAGAAATAATTTTTCTTAGCTTTTTAATATGTTTTTGCTGAATCTGTACGAAATTACCTTGCTTTTGAAGTAAAAAATGAATATTGTTGGAGTTAGACGTCTGGGGAAGCACGTGAACAACACAAGGAAGAAGATGAAGCTTGGAGCACACATAATACTGAATATATTACCACTAGAATATACAAAGATAAGTAACCCGTTAGAGCAATAGGCGTATATACAAGCCGGGGAAGAAAACCTCTTAAAGAGGGAAACAAGTTCACACACATCACTACTTAAATATATCAACAAATCCCCCTTGGGAGTGATGCGGCGAACAAGGAGCTCGAACTCATGTATAAGGAAGTGCCAAGCTATTTGGAATCAATCCACAAAAGGAAGTAAGCCCAAAGCTTTGCAAAAAGCTTCAAACTTCTCCCTAGGCAGAGCCTTCGTGAAAAGGTATGCAATGTTCTCGTGCATGGCACATATGCCAAGTTGATCTCTCCAGCAGAGAACCTCTCCCTGACATAATGATACTGCACCTCAATGTGCTTAGTGCGAGCATGGAACACAGGGTTCCTCGCAATTGCCAATGCGCTCTGACCATCAATGAAGATGGTGGTACACACACAAATCAGCCATAAGGCGTATGAGCCACACACACTCAACGTCGCTATGAAAGCTTCCCTATACTCAGCTTCACAATTGGAAGTGGCCACAATAGGTTGCCTCTTGCTCAACCAAGATATGCATGAGCTACCAAGCATGAAGTAAAAACCACTAGTGGGCACATAAGTGTCATAGCAACCAACCCAGTTAGAGTCAGAAAAAGCATGCAAATTTGGTGGTAGTAATCCCCCCTTGCGATAAAACAACCCAGGTAGCCGGGTACCACTCAAGTACCAAAAGATGCGCTTAACCGCCTGCCAATGCTTGGCACATGGGCAATGCATAAACCTGCTCATATGTAAATCAAGCATCCAACAGCTTGCTGATAGAGAACAACATCAAATGCATCTCTAGCATCATGAAGACTCAATCGTAAATCTGTCTCCATAGGAGTGGCAATAGGTTTACAGTCTTCAAGGTCAAAATGCTGCAATAATGTGTCAATATATTTCGTTTGACACAAAGCCATTCCACCAGCAACGTGCATAAACTGAATGCCCAAATAATGATGCAAATGCCCCAAATCAGACATCTCATGAGTATGGAGCTAGCTCTTGGTTTTCAAGATAATAACTCCTGTAACTCAGCTTGATGGAAGGAATTGGAGCGATTGCTGCCAAAAGAGGGAGTTCTTTAGGTTTGTAATGAGTGGATTGGACAAACTTTAATGCGAAGAGTTTTTTTGCAGCTCTTCGCTATGCGGGATGATGGGTATGTCTCTTGAGTTGATCTAGAAGTGTGCACACACATGTATAGGTGTGCGTGTGTGCATATATGTACACACATGCATGCACAACCCTCTTCTCACCTCCCACTTGGGCACACATGTTCTTGAAGATGCATTTGGGTCCCAAATGCACACATCCAGATGACACACTCAGCTACATTCTTTTCACCCTCATACATCCTGCTCATGCATGCATGTCACGTGCGCAAGTACACACACACACACACACACACACACACACACACACACACACACACACACACACACACACACACACACACACACACATGCACGCACGCGCGCGCGCGCGCACACACACACACACACACACACACACACACACACACGTACGTGTGTGCCTACATGCAAGGTCGATATCTTTCATCACATGAGTATATAAAGGGTCTCAATCTAATGCATGATGGAATAAATGGTGATAAGAGTTTTGTGAGTGCATGCTGTACAGCTTTTCCATGATGAGTGATCTGGAAATTTTTGTAGATTGAAATCACATGACAGAGGGAGCACATGACTTTGTTTTATAGCCTGATTGTTATCCCTAAATCATCACATAATGGAACTTGAAATGAGTTGTTCTTTCTGGAACGTTCATTTTGTTTTCTTTTCACAAGATTCTAGTCAATTATGTCTGATTATTGGGGTTATTTACTCTCTCCTGCTGTAAGGCTCATATATTCACTAAATTATTAGCGTTGTGAATGTTTTATAGAAAAGTCTGATCTGTATTGGTGTCAATGTGTTCTGTATGTAAAAAAATGGTTGAGATACTCCATTGAAATCAAGAGTACGCCTCATTTTGAAGAAAATTGAGTGTTTCTTGCTTTTCCTTTGAGAAGTTAATGTGTATACTTCAGGTATTTGCTGCTGCTTGACAGACATCCAGTTGCAACAAAAGCAGTCACCTCAGCTTTTCTGACTTTGTTTGGAGATTTCATTTGCCAGGTAATTGGTTTTGTAATGCTAATATCTCAATTCAGATTTATCTCATACTTTGGTGTGAAAGTATTTTCTATTCACAGATTTTCATTGAGAAAGATGGGAAAATAAATTTTTCTCGCTTGGTCATTTTTACGCTGCTTGGTCTTGTGTTAGTTGGACCCACACTTCATTTCTGGTACGTGATACTTTTCAGGAAATTTCAAAGAATCTTTCAAATATGAGTGGATGGGAAGTTAAGTTGTTCTTTTGTAATGTTTTGAGATGCTTGCTTTCGAAAGAACTGTTTGCATCTTTTCTCCTCCTTTTTTCATTTCTTTCTGGAAGATGTTAATGATCCAGCTCATGCTGCATGTTGGGATCTATGAGAGCATGCTTGTTTACAATAGCAATATGACGATCAAGAAGCGAAAGCTTTGAGAATAAAATGACAGAATGTGCAAACATAAATAGCTTCCTTATCACTGGAGATAATGTTTATGACAATGTTTAAATGTTTCTAGCTTCGATATCCAATGTTCTTTACTTGAAATTGTTCTGCATTCTAACAATAACAGGGATCATTCTAACAATAAGAGAGCTGTTTATCATTAACATGGTGTCAATTTATATTACAAGCCTTAGATTTGTAATATACGAGCATGGTGAAACGATTTTGCATGTCCTGATGTTAATAGCTGTCATGTAGGTATCTTAACTTGAACAAATTCATACAAGGTCCAGGAACAGTCAAAGTTAGTGTCAGGCTTGTACTGGATCAGGTTTGAGATGTTCTTTGAAGTTTGTTGTTGATGTTGAAGGCAGTAAATATACAGCTCCTGAATCTTATTTTTATTGCAGTTGTTGTTCTCTCCAATTTTCATCGGGATTTTCCTCTCAGCCTTGATGACATTAGAAGGCCATTCAAGTGAAATAGCCCCAAAATTGAAGCATGTTAGTTCAGAAACATTAAGCAAGTAGAGGACTGTGTGATTTCAACCACAAAGATGGTTTTATGGTCAATCACACTAAGAATCTCTAAAATATCTTCTCTTCGCTGTATATACCAGGACTGGCTTGGAATTGTTCTGGCTAACTGGAAGATTTGGATACCTTTCCAGTTTTTAAATTTTCTCTTGGTTCCCCAGCAACTCCAGGTCAATATTTTTCTTTTCAGTACTTGAATATTTTACCTCTTTTTCTTTCTCCTCCCCACCACCCCACCTCTGTATTATGGAATGCCCTATCTTGTATATTCTTTTAGAAGGTTGATATTATCAGATCGTGACTGGTTTTCTGACCCCTCTAAAAAAGTGTTAGGCTTATTACATTGCATTGTATGCTAAATCTACTATAGTAACCAGAGCACGAATGAGGGGAGTATGACAGCATCATAGGATACACACAATTGGATAGAATGTCTGAAGTAAATAAAAAATGCTTCAAGGATTAAAAGGATCCGAAAGGAAACCATATTTTCTTCCATAATAACAGTTATGATGCTATTAACTGGAGCAAAAAATCAATCAGCATTTGTTCAAGTTGAATGTGCTTTTCTTATGGATGTCTTGCTACTTTAACCACGGCTTGCACTTCTGAGCTAAAAGACATTGATTAATTCTGACCCAAACATAGTAGCATATTCCAAAGCTATCTATGCTCATGTAATTGCGATCAATTGTTATACAAACAAAGTTTTAAGTCCAAGTTCTTTTTTCTGGTACTTCCTGCTATGGAACATGCATTTAAATAAAATCACATAATCATGAAAAATAAATAGCCAACTGGCTAAACATACCTTTTTTAATAATGATTTATTATTTGAACCACAGCTTTTGAATATAATAGTGTTTTAGCCATGTAGAGTATAATAGAGGAATGGGAATGATAAATGGATTTTCATAATGTCCCTGAATGACTAAGATAAGGAAAAATTCATCATGGAACTGTGGTTTAGTTTCTCAAATATCATGATTCAGATCAAGGCAAATCATAACATTATAAGATTATATTATGATTGGACTATCACCTGTCAAACAAAAAACCATGAATCTTAAGGAGTATCTACACTCAATGCATCATACAAAATGGCAGATCCGTAGAATGTTCAAGAGCACAAAACCAGTATCTGGAAATGGGGGAAAGAAATTCAAATCTAAAGCAAGCATCTTCTTATTTTCATCTTTATTCAATCTTAGCTTTTCCATGTTTTTGGAACACCATACAAGGGGAAAAATGAAAATCATGTCAGCTATTGCTGAATATTTTTTTTAATTTGAGAGGTTAAAAGTAAGGCCTTAAACTAGTATCACACATGTCAATGGCATACCTCTCAAAAGCACATCACAAATGCACTTGACGTTTTGATACGTATATATATTAATGAAAGAAGAATTTGTAAAGGTGAGAGGACATTGCCGATTTTGGACTTGACCATGGTTGCTATCACATGCTTACAAACATTCTCATATTCTACAGATGTGTATAAGAACATGCTTTGGAATAGGATCATGCAATGTTTTTCATGGTAAGTGACATGTGCATCTACTTCAGTTTCATAACTGCTCACTTGCAAGTCCATACATGTTTCTCAACCTGCTCCAATAGTGTGGGCATAATTATCACAAATGTATATATTCTGTGGAATGACATGAGAAGAAGGCTATCTAAGACTATGAGATCACACCATAGATCAAGAACATTGCATCAGTCACATTTTTTTTTATGATATCTTTTTTTTGGGGGCTTTTTGAGCATTTTTAAATTCAGCTGGAAGGAAAATAATATAGAATTAAATTGATGTTGACTCGGAAAGACAAATAAAGAAACGAACTTTTAAGCAGGTTGGAAGGATATTTGGGTCTGCTACACATGAATCAATTATATCTAAAATTTTAAATGAAAGACAAGTCATGATTATAGCAACAAGGGTGCTGTAGGGCCATTCTAAACGTTTTTGTTTTAGATGAAACATAATGCTGAACAAATGCTCGAAAGAGGTATTCTAAATTCATTATATCCTAGCAAAAGAGCATATTGCTAGGAAAGTTGCACTATTCAACATCTGTGGTCCTGTATGGTATCTGGGCTGAAACACCAAAATCATATATACCATCAGCAAGCTGTTTTGGCTGGACTGAATTACTCACTTTGTCATCATCATTGTACCTTCATATGGCTCTACCTGAAGCGACATTGCAATAACTTCCCATTATATGTTGGGATCTGTGGATCAATTCCTATGATCGTTTTGTAGTAATGTTCTTGCATGATGTCTGGCATTTCATGTACCTGCAAGTAGACTGAAGGAGTTTAGGCTAGACATATGTGAATGATGCAGGCTGTAACAGTCAGACACAAAGAAGTTTTTATCTTTTTACCCCCCTTCATGTTGTTGATTTTGCATTCAAACTACTGTGACAATATTGAGGACATCTTTAATGAAGAATTCAATGGTCATGAAGAAAAAGATGACTGATCATAAATTTGTACTCTTACAAATTCTGAAATGTTTTTCCTTTATCTACACAGGTTTTGGCAGCAAATGTAATTGCTTTGGTCTGGAATACATATCTCTCCTTTGCTGCCCATAAAGATGTCATGCCTCAGAGGGATTCTATTACGAGCTGAGCCATAAGTGCAAAGTTAGACCTTGAAGTGATACCCGATGATCCCAAAGTGAATATTATGCACATCATGGTCAGTCGAAACAAGCACTGTACTTATTTTATTTAACCTAAGAGCAGTTGTTTCTCTATGCATTATGTAATTAACAATGACTCCTGCTAATTGGGATTCTTTATTTTATTGAACAAGGTAGCCTGTAAAAAATGGCAGGCTGCAGCATGCATCATCCAATATGTAGCATATGCTTGGCGTCCATGTCACACTTCCATTTTGCTTGCCATTTCTGGGCAAGGCCACAGTCTAGCTTTACACAGCTTTCTCCTTGCAAGGTCGTTCTGGCCTATTGTACAGCTCTTGATCATCTGTAGATTACAAACATTTGTTTCCTTTTACAGTGTTTTAGATTAAATTGGATACAATGCGACATCTTCATTTTTCCTCTACATTTGTATGTAAACGGTGGTATTAAACCATATAATTGTGCCATTTCCTGTGATCTATTGTTTTCTCCATTTGGTCCATTCTCTGGCAGTACAATTTGGAAAAAAATATTTCGTCTGACCATTATCCGCAGTAAATGCTTTGCATGACTTTGCAAAATATGTTTTCTCAAACTCATGCTCATACGGGTGTGACTTTTTGTGAATTTGTTTGATTCGATGGATTGATTTTAGTGTTTATCAGACTGATTATGGAACTTGACCAGATATCTGTTTGTCCAACGTTGTGTGTTATCCATTAGTCTCCATTTAGACGATGATCTTGTCAAATACTAATTTAGCCTAAGTTGCCCGATTGTGTTATAGCTTATGGGCATATGTGTTAAATACATTTGGACGATGATCTTGTCAAATACTAATTTAGCTAAGTTGCCCGATTGTGTTATCGCATATTCTATGATGTATAATGGGCATATGACTGATGCATATGGAAATTTGATTGGCTATTATGTACAAGGAAATTGTGCATTATAAATCTTTCATAATGTATGCCTATGTTAAAGACTGGGGCTTTTGAAGTATCTGAGTCATATCAAAGGATGATGCGCATGGTGATTTTACATTGTGACATAAGATTGTATGGTCCACCTTAAGTGTATAGCATAGAGCTAAAACTTAGGTAACATGCTGATTTCAACAAGGATATGGTTTGATCTAGCTTAATTTCTTAATGAACAATACATAATGCCTTGGAAGGATTGAAGTCTTGATCCTGAGGATGATGAGGACTTAATGATTAGTTGTATTGCATCTTACATGAATTTGGTATATTATCACAAAAACTATTGTACCATGTGAAATTGAATATGCCTCAATCGAAAATTCCAATACCAGATTTTTTTCACATGAAATGTTGACTGTCAATTCTAAGTTGAGCAATGTTGCAATTTTTCCATATCAGAATGAGGGAAGCTTATGCCACATCACCATTCCACTAGTCTACATACTATAAAGTGAGCTTCTTGAAACCAATTTTACTCACTCTATTAGATGCAAGGCTAGTACATTTTGAATGCTTATTATCACATTCCTTTCTTCATTAGATGTAGTCTTAAATTGGACATCTAAGCCTCTAAACATTGATGTTATTGTTAGAGGTTTCACAATGCAATACCAAGGTTTTATTTTATGAAGGTGTGATATCAAGCTAGTTGATTGATTCAAGTCAAGAAAACAAAAAATACGACTTGTTGAATTTTTGGAGTCACTTGGGTTAGATGCATCACAATTTCATCATGGACAGTGCTTTTGGAATTGGGGAGGATTGTGCTTACAATCACATCTCCATCCATTTAACCATCATGATCGCTTATGGACTTGTGGAGCCACATTGCACGTGGATCATCTTCAAGGCTATCAAGAGGAGGCATTGCTACTAGTTGATTTGGCACCCTTCCATCTCATCTACTTATGCCATCAACCGTAGCTAGCTTGAGGTCTTATCTTCACGGATTGATGATCTAGAAGTGTATGAGCACACCTCATGCTATGACTTGATACTTTTAGGTGTCTTTGTCGAGGAGATTGTGGATCATGCCTAGGTAAGTTATGTGATGAATATCATGATCGAGCTATTTCATCACTCAAGCAATTCACATGACTTTTGCATGAAGTTGACACACTTCTCCCAATTGACGAAGAGGCCATCACACCATTGCTCTTACCTCACAAGGTAGGAATTCACACCATCATCTGTGGGTGATACAAAAAGCTTTGTGATGTCATAGGTCAATAAGTTAGGGAGTAGGATTCTCTTTTCACTCAATCTCTTTTCTTTTCCTTTGTTTTTTGTTTAAGTTCCTCTCCTATTTTTGCATTGGAAAGACACTCTACGCCTGACCACTATTTTTCTCATAACTGGAGAAAGAAATATTGGATTGATACAATTCAACTTGGGGTAGATAACTTATAAGAGGAACTACAATTTAATAGAAGACCAAAAGTTTCTTTGCCATCAAAAACATGTGAGAACATGCTCTATCGCATGATTGCATTGGAAAGATACTATATCCTAGGTTGCATTATTCGTTATTCGGCAATTCGTTTATTCGTGAATATTTATGGAATTTTTGCAGTAAGCCCTTATTATTCGACCAAATTATTCGGTGCCACACATTAGCTTATTCGGACACGCCCGAATAGTTTTTGCACGAGAATTTGACACTTTTCGATCGAAAGCACTTTCGATCAAAAAAATTTTGATCAAATAATATTTTATAGAAGAGTAGAACTATACTCATTTTTCATAAAAGCTACTTTGTTCTTTACGACCTTAAAGTGTCGTAGAGAGAACAAGGTATAAATTTTTGCTATAAATATTAAATATTTAAACTATTCTGATTGTTTGACTGAACATTGATTCTTACTTCACAATAGTATATGTATGTGAATTTAAAATCTATTATGATTGATTCTTACTCATTTTTCATAAAAGCTACTTTGTTCTTTATGAAATTAAAGTGCCATAGAGAGAACAAGGTATAAATTTTTGCTATCAATATTAAATAATTTAAACTATTGTGATTGTTGAATCAATATTAATTCTTACTTCATAGTAGTATGTGTAAACGTATGTGCATATGATTTGAGAATTTAGAATCTATTGTGATTGTTTGATACAACATTGATTCTTACTTCACAATAGTATGTGTAAGTGTATGTGCATATGATTAGGAATTTAAAATCTATTCTGATACATTAAATTTATTATTGAAAGATATAGGTAGATTATGTTTGACTCAACATTGATTGTTACTTCATAATAGTATAGGTATGTGTGTGTATGAGTATGTGTATGCATATGAGTGTATAATTGTGAATGAAAAATCTATTGTGATTGTCTGACTCAATATTGATTCTTACTTCACAATAGTATGTGTAAATGTATGTGCATATGATTGATGATTTAGAATCTATTGTGATTGTCTGATATAACATTGATTCTTACTTCACAATAGTATGTGTAAGTGTATGTGCATATGATTACGAATTTAAAATTTATTGTGATACATTAAATTTATTATTGAAAGATGTAGGTAGATTATGTATGACTCAACATTGATTCTTACTTCATAATAGTATATGTATGTGTGTATATAAGTATGTGTATGCATATGAGTGTATAATTGTGAATGAAAAATCTATTGTGATTATCTGACTCAATATTGATTCTTACTTCACAATAGTATGTGTAAGTGTATGTGCATATGATTAGGAATTTAAAATATATTGTGATTGTTTGACTCAACATTGATTCCTATTTCATAATAGTATGTGTAAACGTATATGTGTGTATGATTGAGAATTAAAATCTATTGTGATTGTCAAAAATCAATGATTTTTATTTCACAATAGTACGTGTAATTGTATATGGGTGTATGATTGAGAATTGAAGCCTCTCGTAATTATTTGACTCAACATTGATCAAAATATCTTATTCGATATTCATTTATGTTGTTTTTTTGTAGATATAGTCTTCAAATTAAGCTAAAATATTCGATTGAGGCAATTCAACCTGAGATGTGTAGCTTATACGAAGAGCTACAAGTTTATAGAAAATTGCAAAAGGTAATTTTTATTGGAAAGCTATACAAAAACTTCCTCTATCATATGATAACATTAGAAAGACACTCTATTCTAGATCACCATTTTTCTCATAACTTTAGTTGAAAATATCAAATTGACACGATTCAACTTGAGGTGTGTAACTTATAAGAAAAGATACAACTTTATAGAAGGTCACAAATATTGGTTCACATAAAAAATCCATAAAAAATGCACTTTGTCGCACAATTGTATCATGAAGAATGAACTTATAAGAAGAGTTACAACTTTGTAGAAGGTTCCAAAAGCTAGTTTGTATCGTAAGTCTTACACCATCGAAGGTGTGTTCTCAAAGAACATAAAATGTGAGATTTGGATTTTTTTCTTTTTCTTAGTCATTGCTTGGGGATAAGCCATTAAAGCTCACTACAATTGCCATGTAATTGAGGGAACAAGTTCATATTACACATGCAAAGAGCATTAGTCGATATGAGAAGAGCAAGGATCACACTTTGTTGACCTTCACCCTTTATAACCCACACACCAACAAAAAAAATAGAATATAAATACAAGTATCAAAAAATAAGGTTTCGCATCTTCGCGTATGAGAGATCGTCAACAGGGGAAGTAAGTGTCTTTGATTGTTTGAATTTTATCATGTCCCATATTTGATTTTCTTGAGAAGCTTGGGCGCACTGAAAGAGAACACCTCATTGAGGCATCACATTTTCATTTGAAAGATTGTTTGAATATCGTGTATATACTTTTTTTAATGAAGAGCAATATGCACACACAGATTACCCCTCTTGAAGGCTTGTAACTCATTTGGTTTTTATTATTTGTACATGCATTTGAAATAAGGAAAAGTGCTAGGCCAACAAAAATGTGTTAAGAGTTATCTTTCTTTAATAGGAAGATCCTTTCACCACACGTGCAGACTCTTGTCAAGTAGTGAGTCTAAACTAAGTTGAGACAATATGGCAACTTTAGGAGATATACACATAACTTCATGCAGGCAAGACCATTGAGTACATGCTATCAAATCACTATAATTCCAAAAGAAATGCACATAGAATAGGTATCTATCTAGAAGGACTCAATCATCAACTAGTTAGGGTTGAAAACCCTTATTTCTTTGACTTTAGATTGTTACACTTATGTGTCCCTCAAGTAGCTTTGATATGGATTGTTTCCTTATGCATGAGTGCTTTTGACTCTAGTGTTAGTTACACATATACATGATATAATCTTATGTGGTGGTACATAGTACATAGGGATTCACTTATAGCTCTCACTTCATTTTCATATTATTGATAATCTATCTGCAAAGAGCTCATCCAACGATCACATGTCTCTGTGCTTCAATCTCCTTCTTTGCTCTTGTGTGTACTACTATTTGTGCTTCCTCACTCACAGCAAGTTCATGTCCTCAGCCTTCTATTTCTTTGCATCATCATCGTGCACACTTTTAACAATGAAAAATAGTTCCAAAGCATAAAAATACAAAGTTCAACACTTGGAGAACATTTCCAATAGGTGCATTGGAATTTTACCCCTCTTTCAAAGCCATTCATGTAGTCACATTAACCATCAGATGTACATTTTGTGACCTTCATTTCAGCTTTGTTGAAGTTTATATCTTGCTAATTTTGCATTGTTCGGTGCAATGGTAAGCAAAAATAACTTGATTAGCATGCTTCAAAGTTGAAGATAATCTTGATGGGACCAACTATCCAATGTGTTGTTACATGATTAAGCATATTCTTGTTGCAAAGCAACTATGGACGTAGTGGAAGATGTTGACAAGCAACCTAGTGGTTCTTCTATTATGTAGCATGTTATCATAGATTCAGCATCTCCTTCAAGTATAGTGACTATGCTTTCTCCACCTATACAAGATAAACTTAGATGGGATGGAAAGGATGCTCAAGCTCATGCATTGATTTCCCTTTCTATGAAGCAACATATTGTTCCACACATCTGATCATGAAGTACTTCAATACAAGCTTGGGATACACTTGCTTCTTTGTACGCCATGCATAATGAAGCATGTGTTGCTTAGTTGAGAAAGAAATTTGAAGATGTATGTATGGCTGAAAATAAGTTCGTGGATGTGTATGTTACATGCATCAAGGATTTGAAAGAGAAATTGGCAAACATTGATGAAATGATTTCGGATGCATCATTCATTTCTATACTCAAAGGTTTGCCAAAATCTTTTCAAAGCTTTTCCTACACTTTGTTTGGTTGTAAAAGGGAATCCAAATATGTATAGTTTTGATCAAGTTGCATCTCTTCTTTTGCAAGAATAGCAATCAAGAGTGAATAGAAGTGGATTGCTTAAGGGAATGCAAGCACTTGCTATTACACAAAAGGGAAAAAACAATATGGTTTAAATTTGGATTCATCAAAACCAAAGCCTCACTCTTCCTCTTTCATCTCTTCCTTTCTTGATGGCGATATGCAAAATAAGAAGAGATGAAAGTCTTCTCGAAAGGTTGGACATACCATTGATGAATGTAGAAAACTATGCCAAGCATAATGAAAAGAAGAAAGGATCAGACATGTCTATTGTTGAGAATACATATAATGAAAAGAATGATGAAGTGAATGTTGCTCAGTATGTTTAGGCATGTTTTTTACATGTCATTATGATTCATCATCACATTCTACATGTATTATTGTGTATGAGGCTGTTGAGATTGGTTTTGGATAGTGGTCCTTCAAAGCATATCACTTCATGCAAAAGATTTTTTGCATCTTTGAAAGATGCACCCAAGGGAGGACATGTGGTATGTGAAAATAGTGCTCCTTATCCTATTATTGGAGTTGGAGAAATTCAGTATACGACTGCAAATGGAGGTATTGTTACTCCCAAGAATGCATTGTATGTAGCCAATATCAAGAAAAATTCAATTTTGGTTCCTACTATTGCTAGTGTGGGACTTCATGTACACTTCATTGATAATAGATGTATGGTTCATGAGTTCAACAATGGCTATGTTATTGTGATGTTGGAGAAAATATGCAATGGATTTTATCACTTGCATACATATAAGAGAGTTGCCTCAAATGCCTTTCTTACACATACTTCTGCTATGGCTAAAATGGAATTATGGCATGATCATTTTGGTCATTCGAACTTCAATAATTTTCTTTATTTGAAAAATCAAAATATGATTATTGGTTTTCAAACACTTACCACATTGGAAAACATGCGTGCGAATGTTATATACTTGGAAAAATGCATTTTGATTCTTTTCCCAAAGACGGTGCTATACATGCTACACAAAATTGCAACTTGTTCATAGTGATGTATGTGGTCCGATCAAGAATGGAAAGCATGTATGCTTTGTCACTTTCATTAACGATGGTTAGAATACTAGTTACAAAATGAAGCTATTTTTCTATCTTGAAACACATACATACTATTGATATAATGGTCCCATGAAATCCTAGTAAATGACATTTCCTTCTATCTCAAGATCTACAAAGACGTCATGTAGACCTTTCCCACTCCCGATGCTTTCTTTGGGACATATTGAATGAATATTCCAACTATGGAGCCTTAAATGCTCTCAATTATTCTCTTGTAGCCTCACTCATTTGTGTAAATCACGTGTATATTGATGTTTCAATTTTCCATGCTTTCCCATCTCTTTATGTGCATGTTCAAAGTTTTTAATCAATTGTTCCTGTATGTTTTGAGGGCTTACTCATGTATTTATGATCTCAAAAATGTACAATGGATCCATTGAGATCCACATTCTTAGTACTTGTGTTGAATAATTTTTTCGTTCACTAAGATGCATGTGACTATATAATTGAATCTATCTTTCCTTTCTTATACAAAAGATCAAGAAAAGAGTTTTCATATTGACTTTATCAATTCATATCACACTAACAAACTTATAAAAGTTTGAATCTCCTTATCCATGTAGAAGTTTAGGTATGCCATCAGAAAAGGTCCCTAGATATAATTAAAATTATCAAATTTTGACACTCCTAATTTAGTTTATGCCCAACCAAAGATTGATTGAAATTTCCACAGTACCATGCATGTATGAGATCAAAAATTGAGAGGAGAGAGAGAGAGGGAGGGAGGCATGATTTGTCTGAAACTTCAATATGTTTTCCCAAAGTTTCTCTCTTCTCTTCAACATCGATACTTTTCTAAGACCTCCAACTAACTACAACAAAAATTTCCTTTGTTTCTTTTTCTTTTCCTCCTCCTTGTTCTTTTTTCTAGCAACTAAATTGAGGTGAAATAGGTAAGTACAAGAAACTAGATAGAGGGCCTCGAAGAACTTTACAACCATAACCATAGACATGAATGTTACAAAGCCATAACTATTAAACAAATAGCAAAAGCCTAACTAGAGAACCACAACTATATTGATCACCATGAGAATAATGATGACCACATCCATATCAGAAACCCACAAAAATACAAACCATTACCATGTAAAGATGAAATGCATAACAAAGGGCATAAGCATACAATCATAACCTTACAAGCACAATAACTTTCAGGATGATAGTCCCAACCATAAACATAAATGTATTAACATAACCATACATCCATAGACTACATAATCATAGTGAGATGCATTATCAAAACAAAAACCATAAGTATGACCATGAGATGTACACGCATAATATCCATGACCACATAACACATAAAGTTTAAAAGTAACTAAATAGCATAAATCCAATTTGAGAGAAGTACAAAGATAAATAGAAATGTGTATACTTGAGGAGCATAGGGTTTGAGAGAAGTAATTTGCCAAAAATTATTGTGATATTACTCCTCATGAGTAAAGGACAATGAATCAAAGGGTTGTTAAAGAGCAAAACCAATGTGGAAGTTGCATCTTTTACCTCCACATGAGCACAATGATTAGTTAGAATACTAGTTACCAAAATGAAGAAACTTAGTTATTTTGAAATACAAACATAGCATTGATATGATGAGCCTAAGGAATCCTCATAAATGACATTTTGTTGCAAACTAAATCTACACATGAGAGAATGACTTAGGACTCGTGTTTTGTGCTTCATGGTCTCTACTTGGAATGTGCATACATGTATGTCATGTGTCTTCATTCACAAAGTAGAAACTGAACCTATGTCATGTATCCCAATTCACTTAAGTTAACTCAAGTTAAATCAAGTGGCTGCTTCTAGAAGGCTCTACAGCGCATGGGGCAAAACATTTTTATGCACTCATGGGAGATTGAACCCAAGACCTTGTTCTTCCCATCTATGAGAACTAACCATTGAGCCAAGAAACTAGCTTTCTTATTATTCTTAGCTTATATTCTAGCCTTTCCATGTTTATAACACCTTTGTTTCTATCTCAAGATCTAAAATATGTCATGCAGACATTTCGTACATCCCATGCTTCCTTTGGGACATATGGAGAATCCAAATATGACACCTTGTCTCCTCTCAATTATTCTCATGTAGCCTCTATCATTTGTGTACGTTGATGTTTCTATTTTCCCATGTATTTTTATGGACATGGTCAAAGGCTTAAATGTTTGTTTCTATATTTTCCAAGGGCTTAATAATCTCTATATGAACTCAAACATGTAAAATGGAATTATTGAAATCCACATTCCTAGTATCTGTGTTAATTCTAGAGCTACTTTCCACTAAGTAAGATGTGTTTGACTATCTAGTTGAGTCTATCTCTTTTTTGAGGAAAAACAACAAGAAAAGAGATTTAGTATTTGAACTTATGCAACTTCTTGTATCTTTGATCTCATGTCAATTCATATTGCACAAAAAAACTATGAAAAGCTTAAATCATCAAATCCATGAAAAAGTTAAGATACACCATTAGATACAAACATAAAAAAGCCCACAAATCGACTCAAATTTCCATATTTTGATTACAAAAATTTCCCAAATTTTTTCTTCCCTTCAACATCACACTTTTTCCAAGACTTCTCCAGAGAACTTTACAAACTTCTCTCTTTGTTTATTCTTCTTCTCCTCCTCCTCATTCTCTTTCATGTGAGCACAAGGGAGGTGAATGGGTTAAGTGCTATTGGAGTTTGAGATCTATGGAAGCACGCAAAAAACACAAGGAAGAAGAAGAAGCTTGGAGCACAACACACAATACTGAATGTATTACCACTAGAATGTACAAAGATAAATGACCCATTAGGGTTATAGGCGTATATACAAGTCGGGGGAAAAAAACCTCCTAAAGAGGGAAAAAAGTACCCTGGTGGTCCTGGTGTGTTCACACACATCACTACCTAAATATATCAACAAATCCCCCCTGGGAGTGATGCAGTGAACAAGGACCTGACATTCATGTATAAGGAAGTGTCAAGCTATGTGGAATCAATCCACAAAAGGTAGTAAGCCCAAATATTTGCGGAAAGCTTTAAACTTCTCCCTAGGCAGAGCCTTTGTGAAAAGGTATGCAATGTTCTCCTGTGTGGGCACATATGCCAAACTGATCTCTCCAGCAGAGAAACTCTCCCTGACATGTTAGCTCCACAAATATGTATGATACTTTGATACCTCCTTTTACAAGTGGACAATGTAGTGCTGGTCGAAATGAGGCAATTTCTCAACCTTTATAGGTTTCATGTGATGATGCAGATCATTCCATTTCTAATGCAGATTTACATGATGCACTCGTTGATGAGAGAGATGATATTGAGGAGGCAAAAAGTATGCCAAAATGGCTGGTGTAGACTTTGTATGATAGCAAATTCGATGCACCTCTATCATATAATACTCATTTTGGCTCTCATAGTGCTTCTTTTGCATCAAATTGCTATGCTATGGTTGCCTCTAGTCTCTATGATGAGAATGAGCCTATTTTGTTTCATGAAGCAAAAAATTCTGAAAATTGGATGGTTGCTATGCAATCAAAATATGATGCTATCATGAAAAATGGTACCTCGTCTTTATGTGACTTGCCTCCTACCAAGAAGGTCATTGGCACGAAGTGGGTATACAAGCTGAAGTGTAAGCCTAATGGAGCAGTTGACAGGTATTAGGCTAGGCTTGTTGAAAAGGGTTATGCTCAGGAAAGAGGCATTGATTTCGATGAGACCTTTGCTCCTACTTGATGAATGACTACTGTTCATAGCATATGTGCACTTGAAACTCATCATGGTTGGAATGTACATCAATTGGACATCAAAACTCCATTTCTGAATGGTGAATTGCATGAAGAAGTGTATGTTTTTCAGCCCCATGGATTTGTGCAGAAAGGGCATGAAAACAAAGTGTGTAGGTTGAAAAAGGCATTATATGGTTTGAAACAAGCACCATGTGCTTGGTAGGAAAGATACATGCCTATCTGATTGCACATGGTTTTGAGAATAGTCCAACTGAGAGCACCTTATATGTTAAGCATGCAAATGGTGTGCTTCTTATCATTGTTGGATATGTTGATGACATGCTGATCACTGGTCCTCATGAGAAGCATATTGCTGATTTTAAGGCTGACCTGCATGCCTCATTTGAGATGTCAGATTTGGTGCATTTGCAACATTATTTTGGCATTCAGTTTATGCAAGTTGATGGCGGAATAGCTTTGTGTCAAAAAAAAATATTGACACATTATTTTAGTGTTTTTGCCTTGAAGACTACAAACCCATTGCCACTCGTATGGAGATAGGTTTAGGATCAGGTCTTCATGATCGTGGAGATGCATTTGATGTTGTTTTCTATCAACAAGCTGTTGAATGCTTGATTTACTTATGCATTACTCAGCCAAATATGCAGTTTGCGATCTCACAGATGAGCAGGTTTATGCATTGCCCAGGTGTCAAACATTGGCAGACAGTTAAGCGCATCTTTCACTACTTTAGTGGTACCAGACTACTTGGATTGTTTTATCCCAAGGGGGGATCACTACTACTAGATTTACATGCTTTTTCTGTCTATGACTGGGTTGGTTGCTACGATACTCATGTGTCCACTAGTGACTTTTTCTTCATACTTGGTAGCTCATGTATATTTTGGTTGATGAAGAAGCAGCCTACTATGGCCACTTCTATTTGTGAGGCTGAGTATAGGGTAGCTTTCATAGCCACTGTTGAGTGTGTGTGTCTCAGAAGCCTTATGGTTAATTTGGGTCTTGGACAGTCTTCTGTCACCACCATCTTCACTGACAGTCAGAGCGCATTGGCAGTTGCAAGGAAACCTGTGTTCCATGCTTGCAGTAAGCACATTGAAAACAACATCACGGCTTACCAAAATGCGTGTAGTCTATGGATGATACAGACGATAGCCTTTGCTTTCAAAACTATACCAAAAAAAAATACATTTCACTGATTTATCATCTGATTTCTTGTGTTGTTGTTCAGGCACTAATGCATATGCCAGACAACCAAAAACATGCAAGTGAGCAACAGATGGCTTACGAACATGCCAAGCCTCATAAGGAGTGATAGACTACAATGCTTTAGTGGGATGTCTGTTAAATACATATGTTGCAAACATAACACCCTCAAGCTAGAAATTATGTGTAAAGCCCGACTTTTGACCATACACCTCACCATCTCCATGAGTGACTTGTTCTTCCATTCAGCAACTCCATTCTATTGAGACGTGTACGGCACTGTAAACTAATGTTTTATCCCACATTGAGCCAGAAATGCAATAAAATTAGAAGACATATATTCCCCGCCTTGATCAGAATGGAGGGTGCCCATTTTACATGCTGACATATTTTCAACCAAAACCAGAAATTGTTTGAAGCATATAAACACTTTGGACTTTGCTTTCAATGGATACATCCATGCATGCTTGGAAAAATCATCAATGAAAGTCATGAAGTAAAGAAAGTTTCCAAAAGAGGGTGTTTGCATAGGACCACAAACATCACTATGAACAAGTTGCAATTTCTGAGTAGCTTGAACTAAACCATCTTTTGGTAAGGAGGAACACTGCATTTTGCCCAAAATACAGCCTTCACAAACTGTTCATGAGAAGATGGGTCATAATTGCAAACATTGGTAAATGCCCGTTCTTCATTTTGCATAAGATTTTTGGGTGTAGAGGACTCTGCAATAACCATTCCTTCCTGTTTCTTCCTTGCCTCCTTAGCAGCCAGTTTTGGACAAATCTTTATGACATGATCATTTCCTTTACAATATTTGCAAAACAATTTCTACTTTTCTGTTTTCTTCTCATCTCTGTCGTCCTTCTTTGATTGTACAGACCTCTGCTTACTAGTAGAAGAGCTCCATTTACCTTTGCCCTTTTGATTAGCTAGGAAAGCTTAATCTGCAACATGCATAATGGATCTATTCTACCTAGGTTGATCTTCTTGCAACAAAACATAGACTAAGTCCTCAATTGTTAAGGCATTTGGATTGCCTTTCATCATCAAATGAAGAGTAGAAGAGACTAAGTCCTCAATTGTTAAGGCATTTGGATTGCCTTTCATCATCAAATGAAGAGTAGAAGCAAAACTTTGATATGAATCGGGAAGACAATTTAGAACAGACAAGGCTGTCAATGCATGTGCATTAGCATCTCTGTACATTCTCTAGTAATACATTTAGTATTGTGTGTTGTGCTCCAAGCTTCTTCATCTTCCAAATAATGATGCAAATGCCCCAAATCAGACATCTCAAATGAGGCATGCAAATCAGCCTTAAAATCAGCAATATGCTTCTCAATAGGACCAGTGAGTAGCATGTCATCAACATAGACAACAATGATCAGAAGCACATCATTAGCATGCATAACATATAAGGTGCTTTCAGTTGGACTATTCTCAAAACCATGTGCAATCAGATAGGCATGTATCTTCTCATACCAAGCACGTGGTGCTTGCTTTAAACCATATAATGCCTTCTTTAACCTGCACACCTGGTTTTCATGCCCTTTCTGCATAAAGCCACGGGGCTGAAAAACATACACTTCTTCATGCAAGTCACCATTCAGAAATGCAGTTTTAATGTCCAACTGATGTACATTCCAACCATGATGAGCTCCAAGTGCACAGATGCTACAAACAATGTCATTCGGCAAGTAGGTGCAAAGGTCTCATCAAAATCAATGCCTCTTTCTTGCGCATAAACCTTTGCAACAAGCCTAGCCTTATACCTGTCAACTGTACCATTAGGCTTATGCTTCAGCTTGTATACCCACTTAGTCCCAATGGCCTTCTTGCTAGGAGGCAAGTCACATAAAGACCATGTACCATTCTTCATTATAGCATCATATTCAGATTGCATAACAGCCATCCAATTTTCTGAATTTTGTGCTTCATCAAACGAAAAAGGCTCATTCTCATCACAGAGACTAGATGCAACCATAGCATAGCAATCTGATGCAAAAGAGGCACTATGCGAGCCTGAACGAGTACAATATGAAAAAGGTGCATCTAATTTGCTATCACACAAAGTTTGCACCAGCCATTTTGGCATAATTTTTGCCTGCTCAATATCAGCTCTCTCATCAACAAGTGCATCATGTAAATCTACATAAGAAATGGGATGATCTGCATCATCACATGAAACTTGGAAAGGCTGAGAAGTTGCATCATTAGGACCAACACTAGACTGTCCACCTGTAAAAAGAGGCAGCAAAGTATCATACATGTCTTTGGAGCTAACATATGTCTCCTTAGTACATGAAAGCAATGGCTGAATAACATCTTCCACAAAAACAACATCATGGCTAACCAGAATGCATTTAGTCTGTGGATGATACAGACGATAGCCTTTAATTTCAGAACTGTACCCAACAAAAATACATTTTACTGCTTTATCATCCAATTTTTGACGATGTTGTTCAGGCACTTATGCATATGGCAAACAAGCAAAAACATGCAGATATGCAATAGATGGCTTGCAATCATGCCAAGCCTCATATGGAGTGATAGATTGCAGCGCTTTTGTGGGACACCTGTTAAGTACATATGCTACACACATGACATCGTCAAGCCAGAAACTATGTGGTAAAGCCTGACTCTTGACCATACACCTCACCATCTCCATGAGTGACCTATTCTTTCTTTTAGAAACTCCATTTTGTTGAGGTGTATACAACACTGTACATTGGTGTTTTATCCCACATTAAGCCAGAAATGCATTAAAATCATAAGACATATATTCCCCCCTCGATCAAAACGGAGGGTGCCCATTTTACATGCTGACAAATTTTCAGCCAAAACGAAAAACTGTTTGAAGCACATGAACACTTCAGAATTTTCCTTCAATGGATATACCCATGCATGCATGTAAAAATCATCGATGAAAGTCACGAAGTAAAGATAATTTCCAAAAGAAGGTGTCTGCATAGGACCACAGACATCACTATGTACAAGCTACAATTTCTGAGTAGCCCGAACTGAACCATCTTTTGGAAAGGAGGAATGCTGCATTCTGCCCAAAATATAGCTTTCACAACCATGTTTTCTTGGTGTCTCAAGTTTGGGCAAAGAGGACACCATTTTAGATTTTTGCAGGCGTAGCAAACTAGCAAAATTCAGATGACCAAAGCATGCATGCCAAAGCTTTACATCTGACATAGCCTGAGAATCATGTACTGCACATGCCAAATCATTTACAGATCTTTCATAGTCTATGAGCTTATACAACCCATGACATAGAATGCCAAAAGCAATAATCATGTCGCCATTTGACATATCATGAACTGTACATCTGTCATCAACAATTTTCACAACCAAGCTAATCTTGGCTAATGCAGAAACTGATAACAAATTTTTCTTGATTTCTAGCACAACAAAGCATCTGACAAAGTGAAAGATCTACCATCAGTAGTAGTCAAAATGCTTACCAACTCACATAACAGGATAAGAGGAGTTGTTGGCACATGTAACAGTATTCCCTGTAGGGGCAGGTTCGAGTGAAGAGAAGAAACTGCGTTGCGAGGTAATATGTTTGGTCGCCCCACTGTCAAAGTACCAAACATCTGAGTCTACTACAAACATGCACTACTCATGAGAAGATGGGTCAAAACTGCAAACAGTAGTAAACGCCCATTCTTCTTCCTGCACAAGATTAGCAAACTCCATTTTTGGTGTAGAGGCTTTTGCAACAGCCATTCCAGCCTCTTTCTTCTTTGCCTCTTTAGCAGCCAATTTTGGACAGTTCTTTATGATATGATCATTCCCTTTACAATACTTGCAGAACAATTTCTGCTTTTCTAATTTTTTTCTCATCTTTATCTTGGTTCTTCAAATGTGCATCATTTGCAGATTTCCGCTTACTAGTAGAAGAGCTCCATTTTCCTTTACCCTTTTGACTAGCTAGGAAAGCTTGATCTGCAACACGCATAATGGACCTGTTCTGCCTGGACTGATCTTCCTGCAAGAGAACAAAGGCTAACTCCTCAAATGACAAGGCATTTGGATTTCCTTTCATCATCAACCGAAGAGTAGAAGCAAAACTCTGATATGCATCAAGAAGACCATTCAAAACGGTCTGCATAAGTGAGCTATCTGGTATAACCTCATGATTAAAAATCAACTGTTCCTTCGAGTCCTTGATCTTTGTTAGAAAACTATCCATGGAATCACCTTCATTCATGTGCTCACTCTCCAACTGTTTTCGGAGAGCCTCATTCCTAGCTTGGTACAATGTGATAAGAGTATCCCAAGCATCCTTAGCTATTCTGCAAGAGCATATATGAGGAATAATGGCACGTTTGACAGACAAAGCTATTAACGCATGTGCTTGGGCATCTCTGCCATCCCAACGAATCTGCTTTGCAGTAGGTGCAGCAGAAACCGCAATACGAACAAGAATATGCAAAATATCATCATCTTCGACACCTTTTGCATCTGCTTCAGTACCTGCAGTTGTAACAATTGTAGGTGTGATAGGACGTTTTTCAACACCCTGCACAATGTTGCACACTCCTTCTGCAACCAATACATATCGCATCATATAAGCCCATAATGGGTAGTTGGTACCATCCAACTTATCCTCAACAGCCAACATACGGAATAGATCACTGCTTTCAGCCATGGTCGATGACTAAAATACCTTGATGTAGAAAATTGACTGTATCTCAAAAAGTTGAACAAAACTACCCAGATAAATTCTGCTAGACCTATAGCAGACTCCGAGACGCTTATATTGGCGAACCAAAACTGGTATACACCTTTGGCACAAAAAGACAAAATAGCTTGCACAAGCACTATGATAGTGCGTTTGGAGGACGAAACAAGCTCAGATCATGATTTTGGCACCACACAACGAAGCTGTTTTGATCTCGAAAACACGTTGAGTATGCTCACCAAAATTCGTGCGATTCTAAGACTACAACCAAAGGAGTGTCGACGACGCCCTAGATGAAGTGGCGACCTGCTCTGATACCAATTGTTGGAGTTAGATGTCTGTAAAAGCATGCGAATAACACAAGGAAGAAGAAGCAGCTTGGAGCACAACACAAAATATTGAATGTATTACTAGAGAATGTACAAAGAGAAGTATCCCATTAGGGCAATAGGCGTATATACAAGCCCGGGGAAAAAAACATCCTAAAGAGGGAAAAAAGTGCCCCGGCGGTCCTAGAGTGTTCACACACATCAATACCTAAATATATCATTAATCTCTACCATCCCAATGAATTTGCTCTGCAATAGGTGCAGCAAGAACAACAACACAAACAGGAACATAAAGAATATCACCAT
>CM035424.1:158003353-158040853 GCA_020310875.1 Ceratopteris richardii
AACCATCTCAAATTCAGAAGATTTGTGATAGTGTCGGAGTGAGTAGGAAAGGTTATAGAGCAATTTCAAAAGTTTGGTGTGAATTTTTAAAATTTAACAAAGTTAGAAGTTTTGGATTGCCTAGACCCCATCATGTAGGAAAGTTTCGGCTCTGCTTGAATAAGAAGATCACATCAGTATTTGGTGAATATAAACATATTCACGGTAACATGCCTTACGAAGTAGGAAAACAAAAGTTACATTTCACTTACAATGCATTTAACAACATATGGATAGATATTATAAAACTTCAAACATACATGGTTTAGTTCTATAATATAAAAGAACATGAATGTTCTGGTCTATTGAAATTTGTAATCAAACTTGATGAAGCTGAGCTTAAAAAACATCAAAAGATGGAGAGAATAAGTATTGCACTGATGAACAAAGCTTTGGACTATAGCCTTGGGAAATTGGATACTCCATCTCTCAAAGTACAATCAGAAATGGAGTTATGGTGTGTTGGCTGTGCTCAAGTTCCATCTGAGAGCCATAAAACACTTAAATGGTTATTCTCACAGACAAACATTCCAAATGTTATCCATGCCTGGAATGTCGAATCAAACTGAGGCATTCGCGTGATGGTAAGTAGCTTTTTGCATTGAAGCGAGAGGAGGAGTGGTGATTTTCTCTTCTTTGGTAAGTCATTTTCAGCTGCACTTACTACTTCTCATTCTTGGAATGTGTGTAGTGAGTTATTAGTCTAGGAAGTGTGTGGAGTGAGTAGAATAGGAGCAGTAGGAAGTTAGGCTAGATTCCATTCTCTTTTCTCTATGTTCTTTCAGCCTTTTAACTAGGAAGAATTTTGCAAAAAGTATAAAAACCCAAAAACTTGTCTTTTGGACTTCACTTGTGCTCAAAGCAAGTATCATGAGAAACTGAGATCGAGTATCGTGGACGAAGATTTGAGTATTCCGAGCTACGCAAAGCGAGTTAGGAGGGGTAGAGAGCTGAGATAGAGTCCTAAGGTAAGCACATGTATCATTCTCTCAGTTTCATTACATAACTCAAGTTTTGCAGAAGAAAACGATCTGCGACAGGTATCATGAGGGACTTACAGGGGGTAAAAAGTGTGCTTTGAGTGATTCAGAGGGTGAGGAAAGGGTAGCAAAGCATAGAAAACAATTGTCTTGAATCAAAAGCTAAAAATCTAGCAAAAAAATTTGAAAAAAGGGTCAAGTATCGTTTTCTCTCGCGGTCGAGTATCGCGATACCTGACAGGTATCGTGATCTCCTGTGGTTGAGTATCGTGATATTTCCCTCAGATCGTGTATCGCGTTGCAAAGATCACGATACTTCACAAGTATCGAGTATCATGTTCCACCGATTGCGATACTTGCCAAAGATCGTGTATCGAGTATCGTGTTCCACCGATCGCGATACTTGCCAAAGATCGTGTATCGAGTATCGTGTTCCACCGATCGTGATACTTGCCAAAGATCGTGTATCGAGTATCATGTTCCACCGATCGCGATACTTGCCAAAGATCGTGTATCGAGTATCGTGTTCCACCGATCGCGATACTTGCCAAAGATCGTGTATCGAGTATCGTGTTCTACCGATCGCGATACTTGTCACAGATCGTGTATCTTCTTTATCCAAGTATCGTGTATCGTGTCTTCACAGATCGCGATACTTGTCACAGATCGTGTATCGTCTTTATCCAAGTATCGTGTATCGTGTCTTTGCAGATCGCGATACTTGTCACAGATCGTGTATCGTGGTTGTCCAAGTATCGCATTTATCCAAGTATCGAGTATCGTTTCCATTGAAGTATCGTGTATCATTTTTAGCCAAAGGAGGTGTATCGTGAAATTTTGAGCTAAGTATCGTGACTTGAAATTTCTTCTTCAGTCATTTTTTCCAACCAAATTCAATTCTGATCCATAGTAAAGAACTCTAGAAGGTAGAGGTTAGCAAGGGCTGATCAGAGCTTTTAAGTGGATGAACCTGAGATATGGAAGAACCCTAGGAAGCCGAAGAAGTGTAATCTCTTCAGTAGGTAGTGTAGCCGAGCCAAGTAGCCGTTCACATTACTCGGAAACCTCTAGTGAGTCAGAGGAAGAAATTCCCATGGCTTCAGAGGATATGCAGAACACTATACCAATGCTTAGCACAATGTCAGTTATCGAGGGAGAATATAGGACATCTTTGGAATATGTGAACACCAACCAGAATGAGATCCCTATTTACTTGGATGGTCTGAACAGATCAGTGGCCAGACTAAAGAAGGCTTCAGAGGCTTACATAGTACCTAGGCCAGCAGTCAAGTATGCAAGAGACATGGACAAAAGAGATATCCAGTATGTTGTCACGGAACACCCGGAAAACATTAATGAACATGGGGAAGAAAACAATGCTTCAAACCTAAATGGAGAAGGGAATGAAGAGCAAGTAACTACACCTAGAGAGAGATCTACTGTTGCTAGGGTCTGGAGAGGAGACCTGATCCCCCAAGATGACTCCCTAATGGATGTATACTTGATCAATGGAATGGAGCCTCTCCTTAGAGCACATTCTTCAATATGGGAAGTTGCCCCTAATCCTGTCACCATCTATGAGTTACAAGATCCTGATTTCCCCACCATCATCACATATTTGGATAAGAATCAGAGAAGATATTGGCCCTTAACGGAATTAGAAAGAGTCGAGTTGAAATATCAGAATATTCCAGTGTTTCCCCCTAGGGACCAAGCCACTACTTCACGAAACCCACTTGGAACGTGTCAGAATGATTCATATCAACAGTCGGGGCAAACACAACAAACACAACAAACCCAAATCCCGGTTAGACCACATGTGCAATTTGCAATGCCTGCAAATAACCCTAATTACCGACCTCAACCACCTGTTGACCCAAGACATGGAATTCCTGCCCCAGTTTGACCACCGGTAGCAAGAGGACCAAGCATACCCATAGGAAGACCTATTTTCCCAGTAATGCCTAGACCGCCCAAAGCAGGAAGAAGATTAAGGCCAATTCAAGTTGCCAAATGTATGAGAAACCACTACGATGGCTCTAGTGAACCTTACAATCATATAGCCGAATTTAAACAAGTAATCAGAGCCGAACAAGTAGAAGATTTCTTGAATTAATATAAGTCCTTTGGTCTTACTTTGTCAGACACTGCGTTAGCATGGTTCCAGCCATTGGACCCTAATAATTTTCAAAACATGGAACAAGTCTATCAAGAAATGATTGAGGAATTCACTAAGTCGGGAATTAAAAACAACTCGTCATCATTGATCCATAGCTTTAAGCAAGCCCCAACAGAATCAATAAGATTGGCAGCAAGAAGATTCAAGCAGTATGTGGACAGATGCCCAGTGGAAGAGAGACCTACCCAAAATAAAATGGTGTCATTATTTTTGGAAGGATTATTGAACGGATCATTAAGATCTCTGGTATATGTAAAGAGAGTTCAAACTTTGCAAGAATGCATGAAGGAATGTATAGACCTAGAAGACAACCTAGCAGAAGATTTGAAAATACCGCAAGGTAGCTTGAAAAGTGAAGATTCGGCCAGCAGCACATCAAACCCTAAAAACAATGTAGAGGAAATAGCCGATTTGGTAGCGAAGAAGCTGAACGTTCAAGGACAGAGGAACTACCCCAATAACCCTATAAGAGTGCCCATGCTTAGAAGATGTATGCAGTGCGAAGGTGATCATCCCTCTCACGTATGCACTAGGGGAGTAGTCCCACCACCTGCTTATGCTTATAATAGACCCACCGTCCTAGGACCTCTACAATATTGTAGTATAGAACAGAAATATACAAGTCACAGTACAGAGAATTGCCCTTACAATAGGCAATCGAGACCAGCACAGCCATATATGAGACCTTATGGATACCCTCAGAGAGAGCAAGAAGGTGAAGCATTGAGGTACCCTACTTATCAGCAGCAGGCACCAGTGCCACGACCATATGCGTATCAAGGATACACCCAACCACAACCAGTACTAGGACAACAACCACCCCATCCTCAGAACGTTGTCCCAGCCACACCATTGGCTGGTAATGAACCATATGACTCATCTTACGACCATAGTCAAGGAGCATATCCCAGTTATGAAAGCTCTATGATAGAATATGGACAACTGTACGAACCATATGCCTATGGCATGGAAGTGCCAGATAGTTCCTACGGATTTGAGCAGGACTATGTGTCATTAATGTACACAGCCCCTAGAGCAACCATACCACCCCGACCCATGAACAAACCGCCTGTGCCCAGAGGACCATGCTACAGATGTGGAGGTGATCATTATATCAGAGAATGTACATTACCAAACCCACCACCACCACAACGAGTCTGGGAAGGCTACTGTAGTGATTGTGGTAAGGAACACCTTTTCAGAGATTGCCCCAAGAACCCCAACAAGGTTACATCCAACGTGCAAATCAATGTGATAGAAGTAATCGAATCATCAGGGAGCAATAAGGAATACACTGTACCGTTGAAAGCAATAACTAGAGCCAAAGCTAGAGAGACCCCTAACAAAACTGAGGAAAACACTCAAAGCGATAGAGAGATGAATACACCCACACCTCGGAGAGTTGAAGACTCGAAAGAGCCTGAGAAAAGTGTTGTAAGTAAAAGAACTCAAAGATGGAAGAACCGTAGAGATAGGATAAAAGAAAAGAAGTTACTGCAGAAGAAGGAAAATGAGAAGAGTGAACAAAACCCAAAAGAGGAACAGAAATTTGAAGAAGAAAATAAAAATGGAAAGCATAAAAAAGAAGAGGTAGGGTCAGTTTTAGCAGATCCCATGCTGAAAGAATTGGCCATGTGGATTCAGGCATACAAGGCACGAATAAGAGCAGGACCTACCATAGAACAATATGAAAGAGAATATCCTAGAGGTGACCTAGAGAAAGAGAGGTTGGAGATCTGCAAAAAATTAATAGAAGTTGCTCAACAGACCTTAGAAAAACCTGCGTTTCCATTACCCAATACCCGAATTTCCGAAAGAGAATTCCAAGAGTGCGTCATCACTCATGATCACGAAAAACCCGAAGTAAGTAAGACACAAAATGGCAATTATTGTGAGGATAAAAGGGAAGGATCCATTGTTCCCGAAGTAGAAGGGGAATGGCCTAAAGAATTGTGGGCTAGAGTCCAAGAAGACAGATGGAAGAAAGTGGAAGGAATAGAACCACCCTTTGAAGAGATAGAAGCGGAAGAGGGAGTAGAGGGTTCAATACCTGAATTAAATTCAGAAGAAATTTTACCAATGGATCCAAGTGACAAAGGAGATGACGGAGTAAAGGCTCTGCCAAATTACACAGGAGAGTACGAACATAATTCAGAATTGTATTGTATTCCCTCAATAAGGAAAAAAGAACTGAACCCATCAGTCCAAACATCGGATATCATACAACACCTTAGAAAGGTAAAAATCCCTTGTACCCTAACATTGGAAGAACTGTTGAAGGGCAAACCACATTTGAAGGAGAAATTAACCAGTCAAATGGAGATCAAGACGGAAGAAAAAGAGATATCTGATGAAGTAAACACAGTAAAGATCCCAGTGGATAAGGTAGGAGATTTTAGTGAGGGAGATGAAGGAAATACTTGCCTTCCAATTACTTATAGGGGTTATACCACCAAAGCCATCTTAGATTCCGGAGCTGGTGTAGGCATTGCTACTAGAGAAATCTGGGAGAAATGGGGAAAGCCAGCTTTAAGACCAACGCGCATGAAGATACAAATGGCAGATGGACACACAGAAAGACCCTTGGGATTATTGGAACGAGTAGTTTTCACCACATGTGGTGTTGAATTTGAACACACCTTAGCAATATGTCAATTTGAAAGGGCGAGCAATTATGAAATGATACTTGGGAGACCTTTCATGAGACAGTTAAAGGTTGTGCAAGATTGGGGAAAAGATGCTATACCTACAACATGAAGGAACTACCACGAGAATAAATCTCCACACTTATACATATCAAGATGTTCCCCCCTTACAATGGAATCAAATTCATAAGGAGGAAGACGATCAGTCAATTCACAACATAGGTTCTAGTGACCAATCTGTTAAGGAAACACTCACGAATTTGACGCAACAGACAAAGAGAAAAACAGAATCTTCCGGAAAATCAGAGCACAGGTGTACAGTATGCGAAGTTAGTGCACGGTGTGCGCATAACAGAGCAATTAACCACGGCGGGCGCGTGAGGCGCGCATAACGTGAATTGAAGAGTGACAGCGCAGAGGAGCGCCAAAGGAAAGTGTATATATACAGCAAGATTTGAAGAAAGAAATATAGATAGAGAGACCGAGAGAGCGGGAGTGTGTATGTGCAAGAATAGAGACAATATATAGCGAATGCGCAGAGACGCAGAGTCATAGATAGAAGACGCCATAGATTGCGTATGTAGAAGAAGACGCCAGAGATCGCGTATGTACAGATGAATAACACAAGCCTGAAGTGTCGGGTTTTCATCTGAGAGAGAGAGATGGTAATAAGAAACTACTCACAGTAGGAGAGTTTCTGTAACTTGAGCAAGAAGAGGCCAAGCTTATTTGTACGCATCTCCTCTAACTGAAAACACATGTTCATGTGGACGTCTGCACGTAATCTTTACTTGTGAAGAGTCTGAAGCTATTTCGTGTTACGGTAGGAAGTTTCGTTTATCGTTAACTGTCACGACTCGTTACTAAACGGGCTTCAGTACCTTCTCTATAAATGCATGGTTCAGTAAATAACAGTTTACTCAGTAAACATATTTCAGTAATTTCCGGTCAGTTACAGTTTTTCAGAAGAACAAGTTTTCCGGTAGAACAATGAAGTATAACTCGCAGCAGAGTTCGAAGCTTTGTATGAGAGATAGCTCATCTTGTAGCTAGACGTCTCTACTTTAAGCTGGTCACAGTTTCCGGTGGAAATGGAGATGTACACACAGTACAAAGTTAACCGGAAAGTAGCACTTCAGAACTGTGAAGTTTTTTCTTAAACTTTCAGCAGAGTTCATTAAGTGGAGAAAGCTCACGAATCACTTTCTCACTTCTGTATGTTCACTTGAAGTAATTATAACCAAAGTAGAAGTTCATTTCGGTGAAGTTCCGGTACGATTACGGTGTTAGTTCAGTGACAGTCCGGTGAAGTTCCGGTGGAACTTGTGTCGCAGAATAACATAGTTAAGGCAATGTTAATTAGGCTGAGCTACTGTTGATTACAGAGGTGTTCTGAATCACTCTAGTTTAGCATTCTATTACGGTGGCGCGGCAATTTCCGCAGGCTTGACAGAGTTCAAGCCTTGTCGCGAAATCCACCTTCACGGCGAAAGTAATTCCGCACCAGTGGTATTAGAGCTGAAGTTTTCGCCAACAATTGGCATCAGAGCCGTTAGTTCCCAAGAATTGGTATAAGAGCAGAGTATTGCCTATCATGGCAGATCACGTCCAAATTGATAAACTGGACAGAGATAATTATCCCGCATGGGTAATGCGCATGGAAGCCTTACTTATGAGTAAGGAATTAATGATGTATGTGACCGGAGAAGAAAAGAAGCCGACTTTCGAAGATGATAGTCAACCGGAAAAAGAAGAACTGGACGCCCTAAAGCTGTGGCAAAAGAAAGATGCAACGGCAAGAGCCTACATCTACAACACTGTTTCAGATCATCTGCTACCGCACATTAGAGGTCTGGAAAAAGCAGAGGATATATGGAGTGCATTGGAAGATCATTTCCAAAATACTATGAAAGCCAGGAAGGCGAGCTTATGGTCCGAATTCACGACATTCAAAAAGAAGTCGAGTCAAGGCATCAGTGACTACGTCACTAAAATGAAGGATCTAGCAGATAGTCTAGGATCCATAAATGAAGAAGTCGAAGATCATAGATTGATAGCGCAAGTGCTCACAGGGTTGAGAGGAGATGAAAGGTGGAAACCTTTCGTACTATCAACTGAACTTTCTTTAAATCATTTTGTACCAGACCTAAATCAGTTGCTTGGATTGATGCTCACATATGAGCAAGATCTGAAAGGAGACGCAGACAAAGGACATAGCTCTGCAATGTACATGAAAAACAAGAAGAAAGACAAAGGCAAGTCAAAAGATGAAGAAGAGTCGAGCTCTCAGGCCTATTACGCAAGAGGAAAAGGAACTGGTAGAGGAAGAGCAAGAGGAAGAAATAGTCAGAATACCACCAAGAAAGCTTGCTGGATTTGTGGACTAACTAACCACTTGGCGCATGACTGTTGGCACAACCAACAGGGATCAAATCAAAGTCAGAACAGTAATAGCAGAGGCAGAAGCGGAAGAAATCAGAATAATGCTCAAAGAGGAAGACAAAACCAAAGAGGAGGCTATGGTAGAGGTGGAACAAGAAGTTGGGGACAGTGCCAATCCTACAACACCACCTACAACAACTACGCAAATGACACACAAAATGAAAATCATACATCATTGATGATGAACTCAATCAGCACATCTGATAACGAAGATCTAAAGGTATTTTACATTGATTCGGGATGCTCTAATCATTTATCAGGAAATATAGAACTGATGTCAGAACTAGAAAAAGGTAGTTCTAGTCATACTGTTCAAACAGGTGACAATACAAGACACAAAGTAAAATCAATCGGAAAAGTGAAGTGCAAAAGTGGAGCAGATTTGCTAACCAATGTTCTGTATGTTCCAACAATACCGAAAAATCTGATCAGTGTGGGACAGATAGTCGAAAAAGGTTTTCAGGTCAGATTTACAAATAAAGGAGTATTTGTAGAAGATCCCAAGAACGGATACTATCAGATCGTCTCTGGTAAGAAAGAAGGGAGACTCTTTACCTTAAGAGTACAAGGGAACATTGGCCAAGCGCTGCTCACGCATGATGAAAAGGTGATTACAGAACTTGACCTCTGGCACAAGAGACTAGGTCATTTTAATGAAAAAGGAATCAAAGCTATGATAGCGAATGGGTCTGTACTGGGATTACCAAACGTACAGAACCAACATATGATTCACAAATGTGAAGCTTGTCAGATGGGTTACCTTTCCAGAAGAAAGGATTCAAACATGATGGTGTGCTAGAACTCATACATACAGATGTATGGGGACCAACGAAAGAAGGATCAATCAGCGGATCGAGGTACTATGTCTTATTCATTGATGATGCAACAAGGTGGATAACTCTTTATGTTTTGAAAGAGAAATCAGAAGTGTTCGGAGCTTTCAGACACTTTCATGCATATGCTGAAAGACTCACAGGACAAAAACTTAAAAGACTGAGGTCTGATGGAGGGGGAGAATACTTCTCCCGAGAATTCAATGACTATCTTTGGAATGCAGGTATTAAGAGAGAAATAACCTGCAGGTATACACCACAACAGAATGGTGTAGCAGAAAGGAGAAACCGAACTCTAGTCGAGTTTGCACGAGCGATGCTAAAAGAAAAAAATTGCCCAGATTATCTTTGGGCCGAAGCCCTGAACACAGCGACATACCTGGTAAACAGATTACCATGTACAGCCTTAGAAGGAATGACCCCTTATGAAGCTTGGTGGGGAAAGAAGCCAACACTTGATCACTGCAAAGTGTTTGGATCAGTAGCGTATGCCTATGTACCGTCTCAACTCAGACATAAGCTTGAACCAAAAGCAGAGAAATATGTATTCGTCGGATATGATGAAAAGCAGATGGGTTACAGGTTATGGAGTCCTCTAACCAAACATTTTACTGTTTCCAGAGATGTAACATTTGATGAACAGAAAAGCTGGTATGCAGATCAGAGTCATACAGCTGAAGAATTTGAAGAAGAGATAAAAAGAAGAGAGAAAGGAAAAACAATCGTACAGGTAAACAAAGAAGACGAGGCAAGTACATCTAGGACCAGAACAGGTATAAGGAACGAAGATGAAGACGTGTACTCAGATACACACGAAGAATATGAACTAAGAAGGTCAAACATAGTAAGAAGACAACCGGAAAGATACTCGTATGATACATCGTATATAACTCAACAAGATTATGCATATATGGTTAAAGATGAGGATGAGCCTCAGAGCTATGATGAAGCCAAAGGAAAGAAGCAATGGCAAGAAGCGATGGAAGAAGAACTCACCGCACTGGAAGAGAACAAGACATGGGAGCTTGTTCCTAAACCGAACGGTAAGAAAGTAATCGGAAATAAATGGGTGTTCAAAATAAAGAAACTTGCAGATGGAAGGATAGCCAGACATAAAGCGAGACTAGTTATCAAGGGCTATGCTCAGACGCATGGCATAGACTATGACGAGACGTTCAGTCCGGTGGCAAAAATGTCAACCATAAGGACAGTGATTGCTATAGCAGCATCAAAAGGATGGAAGTTAAGTCAGCTAGATATAAAGAATGCATTCCTGAATGGATATATATCAGATGAAGTCTATATGGAACAACCGGAAGGGTTTATAAGTTCTAGATATCCAAATTTTGTTTGCAGGTTAAGGAAAGCACTTTATGGACTGAAGCAAGCTCCGAGAGCTTGGAACTACAGACTTGTGAAGTATCTCAATGAACTTGGATACCAAAGTTCAAAGGCAGATGCAAGTCTACTCATCAAAAGGACAGAAGAAGGAATGATCTACATTTGTATCTATGTGGATGACATAATAATTACAGGAACCTCAGATGAAGGGATCCGAGAGGTAAAGAAACTGCTAGAAAAGGAATTCAAGATCAGTGACCTGGGAAAGTTATCATACTTTCTAGGTATGGAAATCACATATACGGATCATGGTGTATATGTCACACAAGAAAGGTATCTCCTGAACTTACTGAAGAAGTTCAATATGGAGAATTGCAGAGAAGCTTCAACACCGCTTGAAGTAAACCAAAAACTTAGTAAATATGATGGAACAGAGTTTAAAGGTATGAAGAAGTATCAATCGTTAGTAGGAAGCTTAATATATGCTACGCTAACAAGACCGGATCTCAGTTTTCCGGTGGGAGTCCTCTCACAGTTTATGCATTGTCCGACAGAGCAACATTGGATTGCAGGACAAAGAGTTCTCAGATATATCAAAAGAACTATAAAGGAAGGATTATATTATCCTTTTATGTCAGATATAAAGCTCAGAGCATATAGTGACTCAGATTGGGCAGGAAGTCAAGATGACCGAAGATCAACGCACGGGTATATGATATACCTAGGAGATAAGCTGGTAAGCTGGTGTTCGAAGAAGCAACACACAGTAGCCTTATCGTCAACAGAAGCAGAATACAAAGGACTGGTAGAAGCAGCAAAAGAAGTGATATGGATGCAGACTTTACTTAAAAGCATGGGTATAGATCAAAGTATACCGATCATACATGGAGATAATATGAGCTCGCTGTATCTTGCAGCGAATCCTGTGTTTCACGCACGAAAAAAACACATAGAGATTCAGTATCATTTCCTAAGGGAAAAAGTAATGGAGAAGGAGATAGAAATAGTCTACACTCCTACGAAAGATCAGATAGCAGATATCTTAACAAAGAGCTTGGATGGAACGAAGACAAACAGATTCAAGGAGATGGCAGGAATAAAAGAAAGAAAGATATATGAAAGACCGGAAGAAGTCAAATTAGTGATTGAGGGGGAGCTGTTAAGGAAACACTCACGAATTTGACGCAACAGACAAAGAGAAAAACAGAATCTTCCGGAAAATCAGAGCACAGGTGTACAGTATGCGAAGTTAGTGCACGGTGTGCGCATAACAGAGCAATTAACCACGGCGGGCGCGTGAGGCGCGCATAACGTGAATTGAAGAGTGACAGCGCAGAGGAGCGCCAAAGGAAAGTGTATATATACAGCAAGATTTGAAGAAAGAAATATAGATAGAGAGACGGAGAGAGTGGGAGTGTGTATGTGCAAGAATAGAGACAATATATAGCGAATGCGCAGAGACACAGAGTCATAGATAGAAGACGCCATAGATTGCGTATGTAGAAGAAGACGCCAGAGATCGCGTATGTACAGATGAATAACACAAGCCTGAAGTGTCGGGTTTTCATCTGAGAGAGAGAGATGGTAATAAGAAACTACTCACAGTAGGAGAGTTTCTGTAACTTGAGCAAGAAGAGGCCAAGCTTATTTGTACGCATCTCCTCTAACTGAAAACACATGTTCATGTGGACGTCTGCGCGTAATCTTTACTTGTGAAGAGTCTGAAGCTATTTCGTGTTACGGTAGGAAGTTTCGTTTATCGTTAACTGTCACGACTCGTTACTAAACGGGCTTCAGTACCTTCTCTATAAATGCATGGTTCAGTAAATAACAGTTTACTCAGTAAACATATTTCAGTAATTTCCGGTCAGTTACAGTTTTTCAGAAGAACAAGTTTTCCGGTAGAACAATGAAGTATAACTCGCAGCAGAGTTCGAAGCTTTGTATGAGAGATAGCTCATCTTGTAGCTAGACGTCTCTACTTTAAGCTGGTCACAGTTTCCGGTGGAAATGGAGATGTACACACAGTACAAAGTTAACCGGAAAGTAGCACTTCAGAACTGTGAAGTTTTTTCTTAAACTTTCAGAAGAGTTCATTAAGTGGAGAAAGCTCACGAATCACTTTCTCACTTCTGTATGTTCACTTGAAGTAATTATAACCAAAGTAGAAGTTCATTTCGGTGAAGTTCCGGTACGATTACGGTGTCAGTTCAGTGACAGTCCGGTGAAGTTCCGGTGGAACTTGTGTCGCAGAATAACATAGTTAAGGCAATGTTAATTAGGCTGAGCTACTGTTGATTACAGAGGTGTTCTGAATCACTCTAGTTCAGCATTCTATTACGGTGGCGCGGCAATTTCTGCAGGCCTGACAGAGTTCAAGCCTTGTCGCGAAATCCACCTTCACGGCGAAAGTAATTCCGCACCAGTGGTATTAGAGCTGAAGTTTTCGCCAACACAATCTTGGATGAACGAGGACACTCATCTATGGATATTCCAAACTGCCAAAAAGGAAGAGGATAGGAGAAATGGATGGCAGCAAAGGCAAGGAGTAGCTAGGTCTTTACAAGATCCAGCTTACATGCCTCAAGTCTTTTTGGATGAAGAGTTTGAACCTCATGGTTGGATGGAGATTTTAGCGACCCTCGATGTATGTGTGAACGAAGAAGTAATAACTATGAACGAATGTATTGATGAGGAAGGATATGATGTTAGTCTATATGTAGTAGTCCTTCAGGAGGCTGAAGAAGGAGAAGTGATAGAGAAAGAATGGAAGGAGGACTATGAGAGCATTGAGATGGAACAAGAACCAATGGAACCAGAGGATGAAAAAAAAAAAATAGGTGTCACAGCTAACGAAAACAACCAGGAACCTACACAGGAAGAAGAGTTGGAGTTAGATAAAGAGCCAGAAGGTGAAGGAAACAAGCCACAAGATCAGTTTGAAGTGCCAGCCCACTTCAAGAGATATGAAGTAGAAGAGAGAAAAATTGCTATTCAAATGCCTAAAAGAGAAGCACAGCCAGGAACAGCATATGATAATAAAGAACAAACCAAGAAGATACTAGTAACCATAGAGGAAGGAGAAGAACGATGTACTTTCATAGGACAGGATGTCTCAATGGAGGAAGAACAAGAGTTAATACGCCTCATAAGGGAATATCGGGATGTCTTTGCCTGGACCTATAAGGACTTGAAAGGAGTAGATCCATCTATATGTGCCCATAGAATCCCCATGACATCCGAAGCCAAACCTTCTAAACAAAGACCGTATACATACAATGACGTGTATTCAGCAAAGATAAAGGAAGAGATAGATAAGTTGCTAGATGCTGGATTCATATATGAGATTGAGCACACGGAATGGGTGTCACCTTTGGTGGTTGTACCGAAAAAGAATGGGAAGTTAAGAGTGTGCATCAATCTGAAGAAAGTAAATGCCGCGGCCATAAGGGATAGTTACCCATTACCCATCACGGATCACCTGTTGGAAAGAGTGGCAGGGAAGGAAGTTTATAGTTTTTTGGACGGCTTTTCAGGGTATAATCAAGTAGCCATTTCTCCTGAGGACCAACATAAAACTGCCTTTGCAACTGAATGGGGAGTATACGCCTTTAGAGTCATGCCTTTTGGTCTAACGAATGCCCCAGCCACCTTCCAAAGACTGATGTGCCATGTATTCAAAGAGTTCCTGAGAAAGAGTATGGAGGTATACGTGGATGATTTATGTACTTATTCGGCTATACGATCAGAGCACATCCCTGAATTAGAAAAGATCTTTGCCAAATGTCGACAGTATCAAGTATGCCTCAACCTAGAAAAATGTGTCTTCATGGTTCGACAAGGAAAAATATTAGGACATATTGTCTCTAAAAATGGAATTTCAACTGATGAAGACAAAATCAAAGTAATTCTGGATTTACCAAGACCAAAGACTGCTAAAGAAGTACAAGCATTTATGGGACACTGTGGATACTACCGAAGATTTATACATATGTATGCCATAATTGCTAGACCGCTCTATGCACTCTTGACTCAATTTAATTGGACCGAGGAATGTGAGAAAGCCTTCAATGAGTTAAAGAATCGATTGAGTTCAGCACCAATCCTTTGAGTACCTAACTGGAATAAGCCATTTCACATTCATGTGGATGCTTCCAAGTTTGCCATTGGTTGCATCTTAGCTCAACCTGCAGATACAGGAAAGCTAGACCACCCTATAGCCTATGCCAGTAGACAATTAAATCAAGCAGACACAATTATACCACCACTGAGAGAGAAGGCCTAGGGATGGTGTACGCAGTGAAAAAGTTCAGACATTACCTGTTGGCAAACAAATTCAAATTCTTCATTGATCATCAAGCCCTACTGTACTTAGTCAATAAACCTTGCAATACAGGAAGACTAGTACGATGGTTTTTATTGCTAATGGAATTTGATTTTGAGGTAGTAGTCAAGAAAGGAAATACCCACATAAGAGCAGATCACTTATCAAGAATGACCCATGGAGAACCACCCATAGGAGTACCAGATGATCTGCCAGATACGTACCTTTTTAACCTGGAAGTATGTCCCCAATGGGCAAAAAAGTTGATCCCTATACTCACGCATGGACCAAAAGATGGGATCACACCAAACTGAACCCAAGACCTTTGGAAGACTAAAAACCTTCATATCATTGCGGGAAGTTTGTATCACCAAGATTCAAGTGGATTACTAATGAGATGCGTTGAAGAGGAGGAACGGGAAATGTGGCTTCAGAAAGCACATGTAAATCAATGGAAAACTCATTTGAATGCAAACGGAACATGGCAAACCCTGAGGAGATTAGGCATATATTGGCCAACCATGCAGAGGGATGCACATAACTATGTATCGGCCTGCCAAACCTATCAAGAACAAAATCCAGAAGAGAACTCCACTCTATGCTACTCCACAGTAGCACCGAGATGGAGCATGCCTCTGGTAAAATTCTTGAAGACCCAAGAATACCCAGAAGGAGCCACTTCAACAAGGAAATGTGCACTTTTAGAACAGAGCAAGGATTATGCCATTATAGGGAAACAACTTTTCAAGCGAGGGAGAGATAATCAATTACGATTGTGCATTCATGAAGACAAATATCTTGCTGTTTTAGAGATGGCACATACAGGAGCTGCAGGAGGGCACTTCTCTGCAGATAAAACAGCAAAAATGATCCTCTTTGCTGGCATGTGGTGGCCAACTCTACATCAAGATGCCGTAACATATGTGCAACGATGTGATACTTGTCAACGAAAAAAATATCCAATTAGAAGAGATGAGATGCCACTGAGACCCATGATGAGTGCCAACGCTTTCACTAAATGGGGAATAGACTTCATAGGACCTATTAACCCACTAGCGAAAGGATCCCATGCCGAATATATAATTGTAGCCACAAACTATCTGACCAACTGGGTTGAAGCCAAAGCAACCAAGAAAAATGATGCAAGAACCACGGCCAAGTTTCTCTTTGAGAAAGTTTTCACTAGATTCGGACTACCAATAGAAATTGTGAGTGATAGAGGTACGCACTTTGTGAATGAAGTTATAGAAGCCTTACTCAATGAATTCCTGGTAATTCATAAGAAATCAGCTCCTTATCACCCACAAGCCAATGGACAAGCAGAAAGTTCGAATAAAATCTTGTGTACAGTTCTCACAAAAATTGTTAGCAATGGTAGATCTGATTGGGATAAGCAATTACATCATGCTTTATGGGCATTTCGAGTAGCCTACAAAACCGCCATAGGCACTACTCCTTTTAACTTAGTGTATGGACAAAATGCTATTTTGCCAATTGATTTCTTAATTCCCACTCTCAGAGTAGCAACAACTTACGAGTGGACGGGACATGAACTATCAGCTCAATTGGATCAAATAGAAAAGCTTCACGAAACTAGGTTACAAGCAGTAGCAGGCATTTATGTTGCTAAACGGCGACAGAAAGCCTACTTTGATGCTCATATTAAAGACAAAAATTTGAAGGAAGGAGATTTAGTTTTGGTATATACCTTGAAACAACACGCTAAGAAGTTGCAGAAGAGAGGATATGGCCCATTAATCATCAATCGTATATCGACAAGTGGAGCCATCAGCTTAGCAACCCTAGATGGGGAAGTATTACCAAACTATATCAGTGGATGTCGAGTAAAAAAATATCTAGAACCGTTGACCGAAGAAACAATGTCTCGATTAATCAAGGGCAAGAATAGACGTATTGAGGGAGGAAAGGATACGAGAAGAAGCGAGACAGGAAGCACTAGAATGAATTAAGAAACGGAAAGAGTGGATGAGAGAGAGAGATGAGAGATATCGACTAAGAGAAGAACTCATCCCAATGGCTAATTTTAGAGCCACTAAAAACCTAGGCCCACAGAGAACACAACCATATTTGAATTTGGGAGCGGGTAAACCGGAGTACCACTTAGTGGATGCTCTCATTGACACAGGAGCCGCCATAAGCTGTATCAAACTTTCTTTGACTCAGAAACTCAAGGAGGAATTACGTCGATCGATGGCACAGTTGATAGGAATAGGAGGAACAATTACTCAATGTATAGGTGAAATCACCTTATCTCTGCATCTTGGCAACAACACTATGGAACAGAAGCTATTAGTGTGTCATGATCAGGATTTACTCGAAGATGTAGTGTTAGGTCAAGACTAGATTTACGAATATGAGGTGACCATTCAATTGGCTTTAGGATACATCTCAGCCAAGATAGGACATTGTGAAGTATTCAGTTTGCTAGACGAACGACCAATCAAAGCCGCAAGCATAGAGCCAAAAATTCACTCTAATGAACAAAGTCATGAGTGTATGTTCAATAGCACTATAGAAACCCCTTCCTCAAGTACTTCATGTGAGGACACATTGAATCCTGCTTGCATTCCATCTTCTAGTCTAGCAAGTCACAAGAGTGTCAATCAATCCGAAACCAACCACAGTGAAGCACCATGCATAAAAAAGACTAGTCCTCTGAGTAATCCAAAGTCTGTACCTATTAGAATATACCCTATTCCGTACACTAAACAAGCTTAAATAAGAAAGGATCAAAGGGATGCATATTTTCAACAACAGAAATATTGTCGACATCAGAACAACCAATCAAACAAGAAGGCAAATCATTTTGAGCACCAAAGTCAACGACGAAGTGCTAGGATATGGATTCCAAAAAAAGTAGTAGCCGCCCAACCAGATCGAGTGCAAATATGGATTCCAAAATCATGTGCTCCAAAGACGCTAAACCGAAACGATGAACCACTGCACAAGGAGAACCAATATGGTCTACGGGCAAACCAGCCAAAGAAGAATAGCTACAAGAAAGAAAAGAAGTCTGCAGTTGCAACACAAGCCAGTCCGAGATTCAAAAAGCAGATAGAGCAGAATTACAACATGAGAGGAACCACATTCATCAGGAATGTTCGGGATACAATACGTCCCAACAGAGTAAAGCAGATTTGGTTGCCGAAAGACAAGACAAACTGCATGCATCATCCAACTACTTCAAGTTGCACACATTTGGAGTTATCAAGACCCAAAGTATGCATGATAGGGCCACATTACAAGTCCAAGCATTCGCCAATCTTTCTTCTATTTCAGGATAGTCGAGCACATTTTCCTCTTGGGAAATAGGAGAGCACTTGTACATACATTAAGAAAATCATTCAAAAAAAATAATAACCGCTTCGGCTATGACCTAATTTTTCTGTTTTTCTTTTCAGATGAAAATATAAAAATATCTAAAATATGGAAAAACACAGGTATTACCTTTCTCACACCCACGAGAAAGGGACGACACCAATCACTCGGAGCAATGTCAAGCTTATGACAAACAAATAAAGGAGGATTTCTGATAGTATATGGCCACTAATTCATACTCTATATTGAGTGCAGATGGCATCTACTAATTCCGAAGCTATGCAAGAGGAAGAGGTCCAACTTCTTCCACTCGAATCCATAACAAGAGCAAGAGGCCATTGGTTTTTGGATGACCAACCAGTGTCAGACCTCATTTTCATGGCCACTATCAAGATCATGGATAGGGATCACTACTTCCCTATTATGTCACAAGACTTCAAAACTATAATACAAGGATTACCGCATATCGAGGATGTGTGGACACAGGCAGGCATAGAGGCATTTCTCAAATTACCGATTTATCTACCAGATTTTCAAAGATGTACACAAGTAATGAATACACTGCAGCCTGCAGCGACGAAGATATCAGTCCCCGAAGCACGAGTATTGGATAAAGTAGGTACATGGAAAACCATTCAATTCACACATGAAATAATCAACAAAGCCTTCGGATGGAATCAAGAAGGGATCACTAATGTCAAAGAGGAATGTCATGATCCTAAAAAGAGGTCCTTTTTGGATATCAACAGGACTGATATTGAAGATGTTGTCCGTCTGGTGCACCAACATTTTTGTTTCCCAAGTATGCATAGATATACTGCACCACAAAAGATTGTCGTACAACTAATCTCGCATGCAATGAGACAAATTGGCAATAAAGTGAATATGACTGGTTATGTCCAAGAGAGATTATTTGAAGCCCAGAAGAAGTGGGGTCAGAAGAAGTTTCTAAATGGGAGTTCGGCTTTGACATTACTTATATATGAAGCTCTTGAGATTAAAAACTGCTTACGTGAGATGTCAACCTCAGAAGGGCTAGCCAACTATGCCAAATCCGCTACGGTCCCCAAGAAAAAGAAAGCAGCTGTTGTTGTTGAAGAGGTAGGAACCAGTTCACAGAAACCCATGAGGGGTACAAAGTGCCTAAGAGAGGAAGAAGCCCAGGCTACACCCCAATCAAAGCGGACACACATTTTACCAAAGCTTACGGTAGCCCAAATGCCTATTACCAAGAGAGATCTATCTGCTGCCCTAGAAGAGACACACCAGTACATGCAAGGACAGGTAAATCTGAATGTCCAAGGTCATCATTATAGACAAGCAAGTCAAGAGAAACAACCACGGAGTAAAGAAAAGACCCCAAAACAACCTGGGAGATACAAAGAACTGGGCTTAGATGATTCTAGTTCCGATGCAGAATCCAGTCGCGAAAAAGACACCCTGGACACTGACATAAGGACAGAAACTCACGAGGAAGAATGAACTGAGATCAATCAAGTCGAAGTAACGCCAGACAACCACAAAGAAAAGGAAAAGAACATAGAAGATTCCAATAAACCTGAGCATGTCATTCAATTGAATGATAATACAAAAATCAGCATCAAAGAAGCTCCAACAACTACTACGTATGCAAAACCACCTATCAAAGAGGAAATACAAACTCCAGTGAACGCGGATTCAGAGCTATTACAAAACAAAGAGCAGATTGTGATTGAGGTGCCAGATGATACACCTCAAGGAAACATTGAACACATGGTGGCTGAGCCAAGGATCCAGCTTCAGATTAGGCAGTCCCATGACACTACGTTACATGTGGCACAGGGCAAAGACGTCACAACAGGCGAAGAACCTAGTATACCAACCACATGG
Source organism: Ceratopteris richardii (assembly GCA_020310875.1). NCBI lineage: Eukaryota > Viridiplantae > Streptophyta > Polypodiopsida > Polypodiales > Pteridaceae > Ceratopteris > Ceratopteris richardii. The sequence goes on from CM035424.1 coordinate 158,023,345, forward strand.
CTCAATGTGGATGTCACTCAGCTGAAGCCTGTAGTCAAGCAAATGATTCAAACAGCTATGGATACACAACAACAGATGATGGAAATAGATGCAGATTATGATAAGGCCATGAGGGAAAAGAGTCAATTCCAAATAATGAGCGAACAATTGTCATCACAATTAATCCAGGCCCAAAAAGAGATAGCAGCCAAAAACACGGAGTTGCTCGAAGTAAAAATGCAATATGATACATTAATGACTCAACATCACCAACTTCAAGCACAGCTCGCTGATTTACAAAAATTACATGATGCAAGCGAGGCTGACAAAGAGAGAATAAAGGCTAGAAGCACTTTGCTCGAGAAACAGTTAAAGTTGTACATGGAAGAGAATGACACTTTACGAAGAAGGAATAAAGAATTGATGAAATCCTTGCTATATGATCAGCCGGTAGACAAGCAGGAGACATCAGAAACTGCACAAAAGGAATTAAGCGATCAGATTGCAACATATGCAGATTTGCCAAAGCTAGAGCAGGCCCGAACAGAAGAATGGAAAAGAAAATACACAAATGAAACAAATGAACTGAAAATGCAATTACAAAATGTGAATGCCAAACTGGTACGGAGTTACAGCGAAAACATGGACCATGTCGCTGAAATTGGTAATGAATTGCTTGCGGCAAAAGAAGCACTTAGAGCAGCCATACAGGAAAGTAAAGCGAAAAATGAACGAATAGAGCAATTAGAAATCCACATCAACCAGAACGCAACGATCGGGACACTAGTAGTGCCAGCTAAGGAAAATCCTACTGACGAGGTAGAGGTACGTCCTCTATCTGCCCCGATCTATAATTCTCCAATACATGAGCAGATAGCGGATATACATGATGATCATCCCATGCCATACACTACAGAAATAAGTCAGAAGGAGAGGGCACTAGTGGTGTCCCGATTGACGGAAAATTTTGAAAATGAAGTAATCAAAGTAATGAAGGAAGCCAAGATCAAGGGTAAGGACTTGGAAAAGATCATGAAGCCTTTCAACATTCCGTACGGATTATTGAAAGAGAAAACAAGACAATATATAAAGAAGATTACAAAGAAAAGTCGAGATGAGCAGCTAAATTTTAAACATGACACATTCGCATACAGTCAAGAAGAATTCAAAGCTGCACAACCTGTTTGGAGAAGAAAGCTTTTGGAGAAACATCCCACACTACGGGTGCATTGGCAAGCAGCACCTTATTCATTATAGGTAAACCCTTCCTTTTGTCCTATACCACACCGAAGGGATACTAGAGAATTTTTGGACCTGCAAAGAAATGGTGCTATAAATAAACAGTGGCTGAATTACCCTCTGCTTCCAAGCCCACCACATAATTACTTGCCAACGGAAGATTACATGGTTAAAACCATCGAATTTTGGTTGCAGAATTATGCAACAGTACCCGACCTAACTGTCAAAATGACAAATAAAATACTCAATATGATACTTACAGTATTGAAGGTCTTCAAGCATGCGGCCTACACATTTCTGAATTTCATTGGTATTAATCAAGGCACAGAGATTCTCATTTTTTACCTATCTGTTATCCCTAGCCGACCGACGATAATGGCTTATTATTCTCGATTGATGTTTTTGCCAAGCATATATATGCAAACGTTTGAAGAAGCGTTCTTTACAGGATTTTTTGAAATTGATTCAGAAGTCTTTTTGAAGATGTCCTCTAATTTGAATGCCAGATCAGTGGCATACGAACTTAGCTTCTTCGCAGATCACAGACAGCCACCCAATGACGGTGTAAAGGCAGAACAATGGAAACAATTAATGATACGTGAAGCCAATTTGCTTAATGAAACAGACCAGAAAATATATAGAACATATGCCCGTCGCTCGTCAAAGCCTGTCGGGGACGACAGAGTCCAGGAGGGGGGCAGTGTTGAGGGAGAATCAAGCAAAAAGAAGAAAAGAAGAAGACAATGAAAGAAGCTTCACTAAAAAGGAATATCTGAAGACATATCTCTACAAGAAGCCCCGCAGGGGCGCAACACCCATCTCTGCACAGAGCCCTGCAGGGGCACACACACCAAGGAAAGGACGTAGCCACACAAGGGTGCTTCAACCTCTTGATCTTTAGAAGGTCCAGATCACAGACCGAAGCACCATATCCTCATACCTTCCACTGGTGGCGTGCGTGGCAACCCGACTTATTAGGCAAGACAAATGCATCAGGCCCAGAGAATGTAAAACAAGAATTAAGAAAAGGGCGTCAAAATCGAACACCTGTTTAACAAACAGGCAGAACTGAGTAAGGGTTGCGAGCGATGAAAAGAAAAGAACAGGCAGCACAAATGCATCAGGCCGAGAGGATGTAAAAGAAAAATCAACAACAGGGCCATTAAAACGGAATGCCAGTCCAACCAGGCGGCAAAACTGACCAAAAGATGCATGCGGACAACAAACTAAAGACAAGAAGTAAAGCCTATCAAGGGACGACAAAGACGAAGAGGGGGAGAGTGTTGCAGAGCTAAAGAGAGCACAAGGCAGAGAAAAAGACGGGCACATGGAGCTTGCTTGAGACCATACAAGGCTTTATGCAAGCGACAAACCATATGCTCTTTCCCTTTCATAGCAAATCCAGGAGGTTGCTTCACATCCAGGAGGTTGCTTCACATAAACCTCTTCTTTCAAATCACCATTCAAGAAGGTTGTTTTTATGTCCAACTGATGCACTTTCCAACCTCAATGGGTAGCCAATGCAACCACGGTATGAATGGTAGTCATGTGTGAAGTAGGTGCAAAGTTTCCTCATAGTCAATGCCATATTATTGCGCATATCCTTTGGCAACCAATCGAGCTTTGTAGCAATCAATGCTACCATCAGATTTTCTCTTAATCTTGTAAACCCACTTTGTACCAATGGCATTCTTTCCTTTTGGCAATTCACATAACTCCCAAGTACCATTCCTATGTATGGAATCCATTTCTGATTGCATAGCACTCATCCATTGTGGATCTTCACATGCATCTTCAAAAGAAAGTGGCTCTTCGTTACATGTTGTAGCAATAAGAGAATAATCCAAAAAATTACTTGATGCATGGTGAGAGTTTGATCTTGTTCTACCAAGTAAAGGTGCACTCAATTTGCTGTCCTACAAAGTTTGTTTCAACCACTTTGGCATAGATTGTGCACTCTTGATAGACATGCGTTCATTATGTAATACATCTTCAACATGTACATCATGCGTGGGCTGAATTTCATGCTCATTTTCAGCCATATTTTGATGCAAATGTTCAGCCATATGTGGCTAGAAATTTTCAGCAATTTTGACAATTTTTGGCTCAAATTTCTCAACCATGTTTGGCTGGAAATTCTCTGCATTTTTAGCCCTATTTGGCTGGAATTTTGCAACCCTTTGAGCCTCAGTTGGCAAGTATACATGGCCATAGTCAATGATAGATAGATAGATAGATAGATAGATAGATAGATAGATAGATAGATAGATAGATAGATAGATAGATAGATAGATAGATAGATAGATAGATAGATAGATAGATAGATAGATAGATAGATAGATAGATAGATAGATAGATAGATTGATAGATAGATAGATAGATAGATAGATAGATAGATAGATAGATAGATGGATAGATAGATAGATAGATAGATAGATAGATAGATAGATAGATAGATAGATAGATAGATAGATAGATAGATAGATAGATAGATAGATAGATAGATAGATAGGTAGGTAGGTAGGTAGGTAGGTAGGTAGATAGATAGATAGATAGATAGATAGATAGATAGATAGATAGACAAAGAATAGGCTTAAGTAGTTCTAAGTAGGCTTAGGCACTAGGTCGAGAGTCATTAGAATTATATGATTTTCGTGGAAGATTGCATGCAATAGGTGGATGCTATAAAAGCCTCTTGACGAACATGTTTCCAACATTGAGTTCCCAAAAAAAATGCCAAAACATGGTGTTTTCAAGCCATGTTATTTACTAGTAACAAGTATTCAATTTTATAGGTTAGAAAAATGTTGTTTATGGGCACTACACATTGTACAAAGTTGAGATCTATATTGGGTATAAACCATTTAAATCATAGAACTTTAAAATAGTTACAAAAAGAATCGAGGTTTTTTAATTTATTTATTTACTTTATTTGACCTAGGTCCTAATTAATGCATACATTTTCTCGCATATTTAATGTCAAAAAACATAAAATACCTAGTGTACTACCACATGCATCAAGCACTTCGTCACGCAATATACAATAAACTTATCGTCATTTATTTGGTAGGTATTAAAGAGCTAAATAGACAAAAAATATTAAAGTTAACAATCAACATTTGAAAATAATGATTCAAATTGCACAATGTATGAGATAATCATAATGATCATTGTTATGTAATTACATTAAAGAGCTTAGTATATTCATGACTGAGAATTTTTACATTAAAGAGCCTCTCAAAGTCTGCTACAAGTTTAGCGAAACTCAATAGGGTAGTTTTGTTCAACTTTTTGAGATACAACCAATTTTTTGCATCAGGGTATTTTAGTCAGAGGCCATGGCTGAAAGCAGTGATGTATATTGTATGTTGGCTATTGAGGATAAGTTGGACGGTACCAATTACCCGTTATGGGCTTATATGATGCATCATGTATTGGTTGCAAAAGGACTGTGGAATATTGTGTAGGGTGTTGAAAAATGTCCTATTACACCTCCAAAGATAATTGCTAAAGGTGATGTAGATGGCATTGAAGATGATGATATTCTTCGTGTTCCTATTCGTGTTGTGGTATTCTTGCTGCACCTACTACAGAGCAAATTTGTTGGGACAATAGAGATGCATAGGCACATGCATTGATAGCTTTGTCTATCATACATGCCATTATTCCTCACATTCACTCTTGCACAATAGTTAAGAGTGCTTGGGACACACTTACCACTTTGTACTAGGCAAGGAATGAGGCTCGTATTGCTTACCTTTGAAAACAGTTGGAGAGAAAGCACATGACAAGGAGATTCCATGGACAATTTTTGACAAAGATCAAAGATTTGAAGGAACAATTGATTTATGCAGATGAAGTCTTGCTTGACAGTTCACTTGTGTAGAATGTTCTATATGGTCTTCCCAATTCATATCATAGTTTTGCTTCTACTCTTCATTTGATGATGAAAGGCAATCCAAATGCCTTAACATTTGAGGAGCTAGTCTATGTTATGTTGCAAGAGGATCAGTCTAGGTAGAACAGGTCCATTATGCATGTTGCAGATCAAGCTTTCCTGGCTAGTCATAAGGGCAAAGGTAAATGGAGCTCTTCTACTAGTAAGTAGAAACTTGCTAATTCTGCACAATCAAAGAAGGATGATAGAGATGAGAAGAAAGCAAAAAAGCAGAAATTGTTTTGCAGATATTGTAAAGGAAATGATCCTTTCATAAAGAGCTGTAAAAAACTGAATGCTAAAGAGGCAAAGAAAAAAGACGCTGGAATGGTTGTTCCAGATGCCTCTACACCAAAAATAGAGTCTGCTAATCTAGTATAAAATGAAGTATGGGCATTTACTACTATTTGTAGTTTTGACCCATCTTCTCCTGAACACTGTATGTCTGTAATAGACTCAGATGTTTGGTACTTTGATAGTGGGACAACCAAACATATACCTCATAGCACAATTTCTTCACTTCACTCCCGCTTGCCCCTATAGGGATTAATGTCACATGTGCCAACAAATCCTCTTATCCTGTCATGGGAGTTGGTAAGATTCATTGTGACTACTGTTGATGGTAGTTCTTTTACATTGTCAGATGCTTTATCTGTGCCAGGGATCAAGAAGGATTTGTTATCAGTTTCAGCTTTAGCCAAGATTGGCTTGATTGTGAAATTTGTTGATGACAAATGTACAATTCATGATATGTCAAATGGCGATGTCATTATTGCTTCTGTCATTTTATGTCATGGGTTGTATAATCTCATAGACATGTAAAGTACATGATTCTTAGGCTATGTCAAACGCAAAGTTTTGGCATGCACGTTTTGATCATCTAAATTTTTCGAGTCATTACAAGACAAAATAGGGATTCGTTGGTTGCCCACTTGTGGAGAAAATCTTGGGACATCAAAGTGAGCACCAAGATACTTTAGCAGTTAGGAGCATAGGTGAACCGACACTCAAATCAAGGCAAGGCATTATTCTTTGAAGACTAAACAAGGTGAGCATAGTCTAGACTAAGAGAGAAGTGCAAGAGTCATATAGTGAGTGCACGTGACACAGAGAGTCATTTTGCAAGTTTGCAAGAAGAGTGACTTAGATTGTATGCAGAGAAGGTGAAGCAAGGAATATCAAGAGTTCCAAAGTCCCATTGAAGTTGCGCATCGACAGAAGGTGTCCATCCCTCCCCTTATTGGAAGTTTGGTGCAAGGTGTGCACAAGGGCAAGCTTGGAGAAGGTGGAGGTCTGGTGCAGAGGTTGGTGGCAGATTCTAAGTACTTTGTAATCTTGTTTCATGAGCATTATTTAGTCTTTGGCATATTGCACAGAGCATTTGGCTTATGTACAAGCTTGTATTCTTCTCTTCCTAATTGATCAGAAGCTTTCGATGTCATTAATTCTCTTGTTCTCACTCTCCATTCTCCTACAAACACTCAAATCCCTTTCTCCACAAGAATCCCCCAACAACAAACATGTTTATCGGGTGCCTCGAGTTTGGGCAGAGAGTACACAATTTCAGATTTCTGTAGGCATAGAAAACAAAAATCTTGATTATACCCAACCCGTTTCACATACCTTCACATTTTTCCTTTTAATTCTTCAAATGTGCACCTAAGAGAGGGTTCACCTGAACCTTCCAAACACTTTGAACCTTAGAGAAATTACAGAAAGATCCTCTGCAACCTACAACCAACTTTCTATAACATATAACCTTTGTGAGAAATTACTTGTGCACTACCTGTGCACATTGACACCCGAACTTTGAACTCTTTGATTTTGCTCATGTTGATTTTGACCTTGAACATGTTGAATTTGATTGATTTGACTTTGACCTTTTGACTTTGACTACAATTGACTTTGACCTTTTGACTTTGACCAATATTACTTTTATGGGCTCAACAGTTGCCCACCACCTAATGGGCTCTCCGTGCCGTAGAGCTACAACCAAAACTCTAAGCAGAGATGACAGCCATGATGCCTGTGTTGCAAAATCTTCAAAAGGACATCTGAGCAGCTACCAAGTCCATCAAGAGGAGCAAAAAACAAACACCAAAGAAGAACCAAAAGTGGAAATTTTGCATAGAAAAGCAAAGGATGGCGAATGGAGGTTAGGAAGGAGGGGGAAGGGAGGGCTGAGGGGTCTAAGATTGATAGGGCATGGAGGGATATGGATGGGGCTGGGGAGAAGGGTAAAGGGAGGATGAGGGAGTAGGATTATGGGCTCTCGAGAGGGCCGAAATGATGAAATATGAAAGCTATAGAGGGTACATATTTGAAAATGTGAAACATATGGTAAAATAAGATAAGGATAGACCATGGACCATGTGTCTAATGGACCATGTGCACAAAACATGTGTGTTTTGACCAAAAGTCAGAGAAAAGTTATGATTTTGGAAAACTTAAGTTAAAAATTGAATTCAAAGGTGCCAAAAGACATGAAAATGACTCCAAGTTTGAAAAAAATGGCCATCGGAGGCACAATCCAGAGCCAAAAACATTGGACCATCAAAAATAAAATATATATACATATTTTAGGATTTATAATATATATATATATATATATATATATATATATATATATATATATATATATATATATATATATATATATATATATATATATATATATATATATATATATATATATATATATATATATATGTGTGTGTGTGTGTGTGTGTGTGTGTGTGTGTGTGTGTTGGGTGAAATGCACGCGGGGCAAAGATTAAAAGAAAAAAATAGAAAAATAAAATAAAATAAAAGAAAATAAAAATAATTAAATAAGTAAGTAAAATAAAATATATAAAAATAAATAAAAATAAATAAAAATAAAAAATAAAAATTGGGTGTTGGAGGGGAAAAATAAAAATAAAAAATAACTTAAAATAACAAAAAATAGAAATAAATAAAACAAATAAGAATAAAATAAATAAAAATTAAAAAGTAAAAATATAAAATCACTTGGGCTGTAGGGGAGAGAGAGAGAGAGGGTTTTTTTTTGGAAAAAAAAAATTAGCCTCCATGGGGGCTTTTTTTTTTGGAAAATACCTTGAAAATATATAAAAATATATTAATAAAATCTAAAAAAAATTAAAGAGAAATGTAGAAAAATCATGAAAAACTCATCAACATTTCTAGGCCACTTTCCCACTCAAAACCACACAGAGCATCCTTTATTCTTCCATTTTATCAAGAAAATGGCATTGAAAAAGATGAAAAAATACTAAAAAAATTTCAAAAAATGCCTTAAAAATTCCCAAAAATGGGGGAGAGAGAGAGAGGGGCTTCTTTTTTGGAAAAATAATTTTAGCCTCCAAGGGGCTTTTTGTTTTAGAAATACCCTAATAATATATAAACAAATACTAATAAAATCCAAAAAAAATTTTAAAAATGCAAAAAAATGAAGAAAAATTCTCAAAAAATTCATCGACATTTCTAGGCCACTTTCCCACTCAAAACCACATAGAGCTTCCTTTATTCTTCCATTTTAGCAACAAAATGGCATTGAAAAAGATTAAAAAATGCTAAAAAATTTCTAAAAATGCCTTAAAAATACCTAAAACTTTTCTAAATATTTTTTTTATAAAAAGGTTGTGAAGTGGCTTCTAAGTTGCATAAAAAGCAAGGAACAAGCATGAAAATGGATAAAAACTACTAAAACTTGAGCAAAATGATATGAGAAGGCTATGTACAACATGGACAGATTTTGCAAGTTCCAGGTGATCCATAAATCTTCAATTGTGCTCATGATAGGCCTTGAGCCTTGATATATTGATCAGTGGTAGGACCTCTCCTTTTAGAGTCTCTAACTCAATTGCACCCCAATTCAGCATCGTCTTAATTCGATAAGGTTCTTCCCAGTGTGGAAGCCATTTTCCCCTTATTTGTGTGTGGATTTGAGGTCTATGGAGAAGAACTCACATGCCTATTTGTAAGTTATTATTCCATAGATTCCGATCATGTGCCTCCTTCCTCTTCATTTGAGTCTCTATCAATTGTTTTGCAGCATGTAGACGTATCTCTTTCACTTTGTGCAGTGCTCCAAGCCTCTGAGAGACACCACAATCTTTCTTTCCCTGCATGCATAGGGGAAAAATGGACCCTGCATGGGCCTTGTAAGGATCCCTAATTTTTAGGGCTTAAAATGCTTAATCCATGATCTTAAGGAAGCATCCAAAACCACCAATGGTTTTGTCAAATAAAATAATATTTGATGAAGATGCTTGTTTGAACTCTCATCCGTGAGCGTTTGTGATCCTTAGATTGTTTTAATCGATGGCTTATTTTAAAAACTCGAAAAGGTTGAGAGAGAAGATGCCAGTTGTGATGGGAGTGAGGCTCATGGATTTTCACGCGGTCTGCAAGTTTTTCAGCCATCCGATTGTCAATAATCCAACACCCGAGCGCAAATGGGGCTGATTGCTATTCGGAGATGCACGTGCATCGTTAGATGAGGAGCTTCATCGGACGGTTGTACTGAAAAGGTGCCATTCTCTCTCAAAGGAGCAACCTCATCCATTAGATGTTAACTAGATCTAATGGCTTGTGATGGAAACGCCAAAGTTTCACAAAATTCATCCATTCGATTGAAGAACAGATCCAACGGTACACGACATTTTGCGCAGTTTCTCATCATTGCTTCAATCGTGGCCACTCGTTCTCAAGTGAATCCGAGGGTCTAAGATTAAAGAGACCTTGACTTTTCCCATTTCACGTTAGCCTTTGGATCTCTCAAGCAATCCAAGGGCTCTAATTGATTTTCGAGCTTTTCAAAACCATTCTCAAGAGAAAACCCACCAGTTCTAGGTGGTTTTGACATATTTGACCACACAAAAACAAGGGAAGCCTATGCCTACCCTATGAGATTAAGGGACTATACTGTGGCCACCATCCTCTTCTCATTGGTCCATCTCTAATCACCCCCTTAATTTAAAAGGCCCATGTAGGGTTTATTTTTTCCCCTAATGGAATGCTAGTTTTGGTGACCCATGTAGAAATTCAAAGGGTTCAATAGGAAATATCCCATAAACCGATTGGAATGGACAATATCCAGTAGCTTCTTCGTAAGCTAATCTATATGCCCATAGGGTACCTTGATAAGCTATGCCCCAGGAAGTGGACTGTAACATACATTCCTTCCTTAACATGGCAATTAATACCTTATTGGTGGATTTTGCTTATCCATTAGCTCTTGGATAATAGGCACAAGAGGTCCTATGTAGAATTTTGTACCTGTTAAAGATTTCATGTAGGACCTTGTTCACAAAATGAGTACCTTGGTCTGTACAAATTTCAAGGGGGCATCCAAATCTGCAAATGATGTTACTATAAATGAAATCAACAATAGTTTGGGCGGTGCAATCAGGGGAGGCAACAGCTTCAGCCCACTTTGTTGCATAGTCAGTGGCGATCAATAGATACTTTTCTCTCTTTGGAACCGATGCAGGGTAGATGGGCCCTATGAAATCTAGCCCCCGCTTCTCAAATGGTTGCCAAGAAGTGGAGATAATCAAGGGGTTGTGCCTGTGCTTTGTTGGCTTGGGTCCACACCTTTGATAGACATCACATGATTTTCCCCATTCCTCTGCATCTTTGAATAATGTAGGCCACCATAAGCCAACATCAAGGATTCTCTGGCTCATAATATGTCGTGGAAGGTGCCCACCACCTATTGCTTCATGTGCAAATTTAAGGACTTCCCTCACCTCTTCTTCTTCCATGCACTTTCTAAGCCTGTTATCTTTTCCATGTCTATAGAATTTTCCCTCAATGAAGGTAAAAGGTCTGCTTTTGATTAGCAGTCTCTTTCTTTGCACAACACTTGCCTTCTCTGGATGCAATCCAGTTTTAATAAAACTCTTGATGTCATCATACCAACCTTGAGCTTGTACAGAGAACAGATTAGCATCTAGAAAATCATCATTTACTCCAACTGCTTGATCCATCATGTTGATCCTCGATAAGTGGTCTGCCATGATATTTTCTTTACCTGGTCTATGAACTACAACAAAATCAAATTCCTGGAACAAAAGTAGTCACCTCCATATCCTCCCAGTTGCTTGTGGCTTGTTCAATAAGTACCTGAGTGGTTGATGATCTGTGATGATAACAAATTTCACACCTAGTAAATAATGATGAAACTTTTGTACAACGAAAACCATTGCTAGGGCCTCCCTTTTTGTGGTGCTATAAGTTTTTTTAGCCTTAGTCAAAATTCGACTAGCATACTGAATAGGTCTATCAAGTTTGTATTCTTCACTGTGTTGGACCAAAATTGCACCCACTCCATATGCACTGGCATCTACATGTACATGAAAAGGTTTTGACCAATCTGATGTGATAAGAATTGGTGCAGCCACCAATTTGGACCTTAATGTCTGATAAGCATTCTCTTCTTCTTCTTTTCATTTAAAGGGTACTTCTTTACCTGTAAGTCTAGCCAGTGACCTAGCTATCTCTGCATACATTTTGATAAATCTTTTGCGGTACCCAGTATGCGCCAAGAAGCTTTGAATCTCTTTAGGAGATTTGGGTTTAGGTAATTTTAGTATAGAAATAATTTTATCAGGGTCCGGAGCCATACCTTTAGCCGATACCACATGTCCTAAGAGGGTTTCTTTTATCACGAGGAAATGACATTTATTTGGGTTTAGCTTTAGTTTAGTCTCCCTATATCTTTTAAAAACATTCTGCAATTGTCTCAAGTGATGGTCCAAGCAATCCAAAAGGGTCTCTTTGTGAGATCCTAAAAATGAAGAAAATTCATCCATGAAAATTCTGAGTGTTTCTAGAAATAAGGGTCCAAAAATGAGGTTGACAGTCCTGTTAAAGGTGGCTGGAGCATTTTTTAGTCCAAATGGTATTTTTACATACACATATGTGACCGAAGGTGTGATAAAGCAGTCTTTTCACGATCCTCTTGGTGGATGGATATTTGGTTATAGCCACTAAAGCCGTCCATAAAGCTATATAATGTGTGTCCAATCACTTCTTCAATGACCTGCTCTGCAAAAGGCATGGGGAATCCATCTAGAATTGTCACCTTGTTGACTGCTCTAAAGTCAATACAAATCCTGATTTTGTTGGTATTCTTCTTTGGTACTATAACCATTGGCGAAAGCCATTCTGAGTGTTCCACCAGGATGATGATTTGTGCATCCTCCATCTTCTCTATTTCCATATAAACAACTTCAGCATATTTTGGGTTAAGTCTATAACTCTTTCCTCTTAGAGGCTGAAAAGCACAAAAGAGTGACTAAGATAGTCACATTCTTAGCCACTAGGTGCATGCATGGCAACTCAATTATCACAACAACCCAGATGTATGAATGTAAAGAATACCAAGGGGATAACAGAAGCATAGGACTGAGGCTCGGATAAAGTAACAAATTGTCTGACAGTCCTAGCCGCTTCCTCGACGGCTGGGTGCGTGTATTGAAAAAACAATAAACACACCATGGACAAAGATGCAAAGCCTGTCAAGGGACGATAGAGACAAAGAGGGGGAGAGTGTTGTAAAGAAAATAGCACAAAAAAGGGAGTCGCAAAAATTTTCAAATTATGGGCATAAATTTTCTTCTACAAGTTCTTATGGAAACCTCATGAAGCCATGTAAATGCACTAGAGGATTCCTCTAGATGCATGAACCCCAAATATTGTAACATAATCCTTGTAACATAGTAGGAGATTAGTGTTTTTTAATAAAAGTGCCAGTCTCTTGTGTGAAACGACCAATTTTAGGGCACATTTATATAAGTCACTTGATGACTCTTTGTAAAAGACTTTTTGCCATTGTGAGAACTGAAGCTGATTTTTAAATTTGCCTTTTTCTTGTTGATTATCTTCTTCTCCAAGAGCTTATGTGTGTGATTCTTGCTTGAAATGTGTGTGTGGGACTGTTGTGTACCCCTTCCCTTCACGTTTGAATTGTTGTAGTGCATGTGTGAGACTTGAGGAGTTGTTGAGCAAGTGTTGGTGTTTCCCTACATTCACTATTTGGCTCATAACTTAAAGCATGTTTGTCAGATTTGACTGAAACTATCACCATTAGATGCGTCTTATCAAGAGTTTTGAAAGGAATCCACTATTGACCATATTCAGAGTTTGCAGCTGAGGGAAAAGTTTAAATTTGTGCTTATTGTTGTAACAAGTATCACGACATGCATTTTTAGAGGATTAGTGAGTTGGAGAGGTAGCTGAGACAAGTCACATGCATTGTGGCATAGGCTCTTCACTTACCATCACATGTGCACATGTCTTCATACACTTGATATGTCTAATCTCTCGGATTGATAGTTAAACATGTATTAATCCACCACCATACATACTTGTGGAGTGATTGAGGTATAGTCTCAGTTGACACAAGTCCCTTAGGCCTTACAACTTAGGTACACAAAAGATTCACCTCAGATGCAATATAGAAGAAGTGTCTTTTAAGAGTGAATAGGTCCTAGACATAATGTTTACCAATCTAATTCAATTACCCATTCCAACTGGATAAATGTGGCCTTCATAGAAATGACTTGAATGCTATATCAAATTAAAGTTCAAAGTTTTGAGAAGCAAGAAGGAAGAAATGAACCTCTCTGTAAGTAATTCAATCTTCTATGACACTTAAACTTATTTGAATTAAAATTTTAGGAGATTAAAAGCTTTAAATCATCATAAATCAATTCAATTCAAGGTTTAGATGCATTTACCTGTTCTTAAAGTTAATTCAAAACATAAGAACATCACTAAACCTCTATGTGGTACTAGACATTGGACTCTTGAGCCACCAAGTCTACATCTCTATATGATGTTTTGCCTTAACTCAAGAAGACAAATGCTTCATGTATCTCGGTTACTAAATTATTTCTGCTTTCTTTCCATATTCTCTTGAGACTTCTTTCTACTGGAATGCAATTATGGTGCACATCTTTGAGCAAATAAATTAATTCATCAAGTTGTATTGACAATTGGGTGTTTTTGTCTTGGATTAACTTAGTCTATCCAACCTTAGTTCGAAGAGATTTTTTTTATTCAGAAATCTATGTGACATTTCTATTAACACTAGTGTTGTACTTGGACACTTTAGTGTCTTGAAAAAGAGACATTATTTGAAGAATTTTTTAGATTACTAAAAGGAAACATTTATAAATGTAACTATAAAACATGTTAGCATAAGGGTTGAATATTTATAGGAAAATATAGTTTTTATTAAAGGATAGAAAATATAAGATTCATTACCTAGCTTTATGATGCTAATTTCATTATCGGTACATAAATTACAGTAATGTCAATTAGTGGTTATTTTTTATTAAAATTATGATCTGGTAAATTTTTTTGTTGTAAATGCAATAAAATATCTTAGTTTATATATTCCAAATGTTATCATCTATGAATTATTTTGTAAAGTGATGCTATGAATATGAATCATTTTTTTATTATCAAAATACTACTTGAGATACTTAAAGCTAAAAATATTTTTTTGACAACCTTAGGATTCAAATGTCTATGTCCTTTCTTCAAATTAAACAATACTACTATTTTCATATGCTAAGAAAAGGCCATTTGATGAACAAATATTCCATATGCTACATTATTAAAGTTAATATGCTAGTTTTTTCTACATCAAATAGTTTATAATGTTTATAGAATTATTTTGATTGATATTATATACCTTATATCATTGAGAAAAAGTAATTTTAAAGGATGAATTTTTATTCTCGGTATAGTGGAATATGGCTATTCAATGAAATATTGGTAGTGGTATGTGAGATAGGTACAAAAAAATATTGGTATCATATTTTTATGGTACCAAATGATGGCTTTTGAAATAAAACACCAGAAATTTTAGTATTTTTATGCATCAATATCATATAGAATGCTTCTACAATGTAATGAGCACCCTATATTGTAGTAAATTTCTTATTATAAAAATGATTTTTCTAATTCCAAATACTTGTCTTAAATGATTTTATGAATTTAAATAAACATTAGAAAAATCATTCCAATATGAGGAAATTTTTTATTATGGAGATATTTCTTTCTTCTCATATATAAGACTACAAAGAAACAATTTTTCTTGACCATATTCAATAATTTCTATATTTTGTGTCATCTAAAAAGGTTATTTTTTTAGATATATATTTTTTATATAACATCTAGGTATAGGTCTTCATGGGGCTTGAAGGACACTGTAGTGTCTTGTCTTGGTACAACACTAGTGTTAAAGAGCTTTAAGTCTAGTTAGGTAAAGTAACAACATCATTGAAATACTTGAATATTTAATGAAGGTCCTTGAAGTTTCTTACTTGATAACCTTCGATCTACTTGGGCTACTAGTCCTTGAAGTTAATTTAGGACATATCCTTGACCATCCTATTTGTTAGCTTGTTAACTTGTTCTTGGAACTTTCAATCTCCTTTGGGATTCAATCTCTTGAAGGCTAGTTCTTAACCTTCTTGGAGTGTGTCCAAGAGTAAAGGATGCCTAACATCTCAAGCATGATATCCCATACCATCTTTCCTAAATTTTATGTGAATAGAAAATCTAGTATCCCATATGATTGTACCTCATATTCAACACACATGTGGATTATATTTATCCTAAAATCCAAACACATTATTATGTCTACTTGTAGAGAACCTTTTGAACAAATCCTAATTCAAGGAAAACCTCTAAATTCTATAAGCGGTAAGATTCATATGCTTCCATCAAGAAATTTTTCTTTGCTATCTTTTAGTTCAATGTAGTTCGAAGCGACTTGAATTTCCTATATTCAATATCTGTTGGTTTTTACCTATTCAAATTTCTTTGGTAGCAACAAGAGATTATTTGCATCTTTAGATTCCTTTCTCTCTAAAGTTTTGAGTAGCCACCTTACGGCTTTTAAAGAATCTCTCTATGCTCAAGTCTAAGCATCAGCTAATGCTTTTAGGATTTCATCTTTAATCCCTTCAAGGGTAGGGAAACATAGATTTTACCATCCACATACTTAATAATCATTTTTCAGGTTGCAAACTAAATATTTTGAACTCAATAATTTTCTCAATCACTTCTCTTTGGAATGCTTTATTGAGCTTCGTCCAACCACCTTTGATAGATTCTCAAAAATGAGATGATGCCAAAACTAATCTAAAATAAAGATATATGGATAAATTCAAATTCAATGCGCAAATTAGAAGTATGTACAGTTGTGGAGACATAGTAAGGTGATGTGACTCGTGCTTTCTCTTATAACTCAAGTCTCAAAAAACTCTTATGCTTGTTTCCACCTTGAGTTTATCCTTTCATATAGATGTACAAGAAAAGATTTTTTTTAGATATTACTATGTGATAACTTCATCCTTTAATTAGCCATCTTATTTTAAGGACAACTTCTTCCACTTACACTCCTAAGTCATACAAAAAACTTTTATTGGCATTTGAGAAAGTTCTTAGACCAACTGAAGTCCAATTCCTAGAGCTTTTTGATTCTCAAACAATAAGTACAATCTTGGACATGTTAGAACAAGTGGGTTGATTCAAGACTTGACTCGGTATAAGAGTCTGAACTTTGAGGAACTCCAAGTTTTTCTCAAAACATGAAATAAGAAGATGCATATTTCATTTACGATTCCTTCTTTACTTCAAATACCTTTTATTTAAAGCTCTTAAATCTCCTAGATGTAGCTTTTCTAAGCTTTCATCTTAATACACAAAGCTCTTTTGTAAGTAGAATCAAGACGTAAACTAAAAAAAAAACTTTGAAACTCTTCTAAGAGGAATGATGGTTCAAAGTTTTCTAAGGCTTTTTTGTCTTGTGAAGTTGATTATATGCACATTTCCTATGCTGCAAAGTAAACTTATTTAACTTTAATGATCAATTTTGTGTTTTAAGTTCAAGATCACTTCTCATCTTTCCATCATTTCCTGGATGGAATCTAACGATATATTTATATCAAAGCATTCATGGAACTTTGAATTCATCTTTGGGTGCCAACCTACTTATGTTGAGAGGCTAATGGGTTAGGTGTGCATTTCAAGTAATGTGGCAAAAGATATGCTTGTCCTCCATGAATGCAAATGACCATGCATTCTTTCTCCTTTTCATCCACAAACATCAATTTATTTTTAATGCACAAACACAAAAACTAAAGAGAATGTATGTTTCTTTGAATGGTTCACTTTAATGGCATTCATCGTCAAATAAGACACCTTAAAGAATGTATCTTTTCTTTGTGGATTCACAAGCATGCATATGATCAAGAAATGTTCGTTTTTGTAAACCTAAAGCACAACCATGAAGTTTAATGTGGATATACATGCTAGCCAACCACCCAT
>CM035424.1:158050853-158058353 GCA_020310875.1 Ceratopteris richardii
AATAGGCTCCCTTTCTTGTGCATCTGCCTAATTCAGAGAAATCATCGTATCCACAGAGATTACTAAAGCCAAAAAAGCACATGAATTAACAAGAAGATGTACATCAAAAGATCATTACAAAAATCTGACAGAAAAACTCAATGAAAAAAGCCCAACAGCTGAAATGTCAACAGGAATCAAGCAAGAATAAGTTCAAGTTTGGTGATCATCATGACTAGGTGAGATCAATTATAAAGAATATGTCTTAAAATAGCAATCATTGCTACAAACATACTACATTCAGACTTGAAATGCAATCGAGGGAAAGTCTTCTATGATCTCCATGCTGAATATTTGCTCGAAAAACTGTCAGCCATTTTCCTTACGTTAATTTTTACAAATAATAAGCACATCGCAATCACAAGCAAACTTAATGAGTTCAGCAATATCCCAGACAAACAGCTGAAAACTTGCTTATCAAGTCTGTCACAGCAATGAAAAAACCCTTCTGTACAAGAAGGGAACTTTCAAGTGAAATTCCTGTCCAATACAGTGCTTGTGGCAACCTGTCACGAGTACAACTATTCAAGACAGCCACATACATTATCATAAATAAGCTAGCGAAGGTGTCCCGATCCATTAAGTTCATTACCCTAAATGAATAGGATTTGTGTAATGCCACCAGTGCCTTCTGAAGGAAAACCTGTGATTACAGGTAATTGGTAATCACTACTCAAGAATGATGGAAATCAAAAGACTAGCTATGATATCAATCCATTTTGTACCTTTTGTTACAGCTTCATTTGCCTCATTCACATTTGGATGTATGATCATTACATGGGTGTATAATATTCTATATCAAAACAAAATTTCTAACACAGTAATTGTTTCCATTTGACTAAAATATCGATAAGAGAGATGGATGACCCATAGCATTGCTGAGTATATTTTGCATTATAGTAGCATGCTCCTTGGCTTTGAAAGAATCATGTTATTAACAGCTTTCATCAACCCAAACCTCAGGTCTAAAGCAATTTTTGGTTCCTGTAAACTTAAGCATGTTTAAGTCTCTTCTTGAAGGCAGATTTCATGCTGAGAATGGTCATAAAAGAGACCACTGTGATAGCCATGCCCATGATTAATATCCATGTATCAAAAGCTGAACTTTCCTTCATGAAAATCCTGACACCCAACACTCTCCAATAACTCTCAGTATAAACAGGGTCCACATTTCCCAGGACATCAGTAGAAGATGGTGGAAGAGTTTGCCAGCCAGAAGCTGTATAATGTAAGCGAGTTGAATAAGCTGGCACATACCTGAAAATAGAACAGTAAATCCATCATACCAGTCTCAAGTTAACTCCATAATCCAATGAATCTCTTCATCAGATTATCCTCACCTTGTTGTAGAATGCACACAAACTCCTTTATGTTCTACTGTAGAGCCAACACATACTTGATCTGAATCTGAGCAACCTGTTGAGCAGTCCATGATTGCACCAGTGTCTGTACCATTGATGGTCAAGGCAGTCCGATTGGCTAAAAAGTTCCATATAAACCGTGCTGTATCATCAATGTTTTCGGTGATTGGGGACTCAGATGGATCTCCCGTGAAAACTCCAACATAATGATTTGGGCATGTCTGAGATGGAGTAATGAATCCACTGACCAGATCGCAAGACATTCCAGGATTGCATGTTAACAAACAGCTCACTAGCTGTTCGATCAGAGATTCATTCACAGTAAGCAGATCAGCAACCGAGGATGTAATATTGGATTGCCCTGAAGCTAAGATGTACAAAGTTCGAGCCACAAGAGAAGCTGCTACAGCTATCGTAGAGGTATTAATTTGACCTGCAAGGATTCCATCTCACTTATCTATAAGACAAATCAAAGAAAAAATCCTAAATAGATGCTCACACACTCGTACCTGATATATCCATGCTACTATGATAGTATTTATTCATATAAACAGAGTTGAACTCTGTTAATATCACTCCTGACATGCTTTTATTCTGCATGAGGAAACAATACAAGGTGATGTCACCGAGATCCAAGATCCAGAAATTAGCAAAATAATTAACAAAGTTATAGCAGGTGCGTTAACTCTGGAGAACAGAGGACAGAAGTAGCATAACTGATATACTGGGCCCAAAACATGATCGCCTCAAGCTGGAAAATATGAACATGCATAGCAGAGCTTAGGAGGCCAAATAGAAAAGAGAGCATAGTTTACATAAACTCTCTGCAGTCACACATGAGCATGACATTCAGAATGTCTTAAAGAGAATTCAGAAATGGAAGGCTGGTTCATGGATCACAACCACAGAGAAACTTAGCAGCCCAAAAAAGACCCCAATATTACATCTACGTTAATATTAGGCAAGGGTGATGCATAAAAATCCTCTTGACGACTTTGAGAACTAAAGAGAGAGTTGATGAATGAGAATGTCAATTTTGGCCCCTCACCTTTAACACTACGGCTTTAAAATTTTAAATAGAAATTAACAGCACAGTCATACTATATTCTAGAATCACATGTAATCATAAGGTCTAGAAACTAAACATAATTTCTCACCCGTGTCGATACTATGCGTCATTGCGGCTTTTATATTTATTCATTATTGTTATTTTTTTAACAAGTAACCTCTGAAATTGTACTAAGAAGTCATAATTACAAGCAGGAGGCTTTTATGTTCAGCAACATCATCAGAAAACTTGATTCAATTGTTTGAAATTGTTTTATTTTCTGTATAATATGGGATACTAGGATCAATGCTCATAATTTCCTATGAAATTTATGGGATGTAACTGCACTGGACTTCTGGAGTAACAATTAGATACGGAACTTTATTTTCAAAAATGATCAATAAAGTACATGACACAGTTGGAATGTTTTCACATAACTTACCGCATGTACAAATGGCATTAATGAAGATGGAGGTATGCCTGGATTAGTGTCACTTGCATTGTTTACTAGCACCTCAGCACTCGCTGAATTTAAGGAGGTGGCAGCCACTTGGAGTGCCTCCAAGATTTCCACAGTGGCAGCTGAACCCTGCCCAAGCATTATTTCTCATGAAAGAAAGTAACAAGTTAAATAAAAACATTATCAGACCAAGCGAACATGTTTCCATGCCTCATTTTGGAAGTGAGCATAAAAAACGTTATCCATGGCCTGAGCCACTGAACCAACTTCAAGAATCTGAAGCACAAATTAAAAGGGAATCAGTACACTAACTCTACATGTTGGAAACAGAAATTCAAAAGCTAGTTCAATTGCCATGACCTGATATATGCGTGATTGATCTAGACCTTGAACTGAGGACCCTCCACTCGAAAGCTGATTAAGAAACTGTCTACTCCCCAAGTAACCCCATGCTTCTCCAGTGAATACAGCTACCACAAGCTGAAAATTCCAAATAATGGGTCTTTAAATGACTGCCAGTGGCTTCACCTTTCTAAAAAATGCTTCACATGTGTTCTAATTTCTCAGACCTGCCTCCCTCCCTCCCCCTACCCTCTTCCTCCCTCCTCTCCTCCCTCCCTCCCTCCTCTCCTCCCTCCCTCCCTCTCTCCCCTTTCCCTCCCTCCCTCTAACCCATTCCACTCCCTCTCTCTCCCCCACTTCCCTCACTCCCTCCCCTCCCCCGTCCCTCCCTCCCTCCCTTCCCCCCCTTTCCCCCAGAGTATTCGGCCTTCCCTCATGGATGAACTCACCTCCATCAGGCATAAGTACAAGCCATCCAAGGAGGAGGAAACCTCATCATGGACACCAAGAATGTCAAATACATGAAAGAAAAGTGGATGCTAGTGACCATTGAGAGATGGATCAAAGTTGTCAAGAAATTAAGCAAAGATTTCTCTACTACTCCCATGCCCCTCATCATCGACATGATGCTTGAGGGACACAGATGGTGAATGTGAGCCTCACATGTGAGAGTTTCCAAACTTAAAGATTGAGGCAATGTCAAAGAAGAGGTAAGAAAACTTGGGACATCAATAAGCATTGATAAATCCACATTTTCAAAAGCTTGAAGAGTAGGCAAAAGAATAATGAAAAGGGAGAGAACCCAAAGAAGACAGATCGCATACTTTGCTTCCCCTCTATCAAAATAAAGAAGGAATTCTGAAAGAAGCTACGCACTCCAAAGAAAATGGTCATCTTTCCTACAGATGATTTTACTCCCTCACAATAGGCTCATATGAAAGAAGGTGTGTCACACATCCACAAGCATGAGAATGCAACACCTATGGGACCACATTTAACATGAAAGTATGGCATTGTAATCAATCTTTAAGGCTTGATGTAGGTGCTTTCGGGGACCACTTTAGAGGTAGTGGCATTGTGTTTTATTGAGAGCCCCCCCATGCTCAAGAACATATGATGCCACATATGACAATATATAAATGGGATAACAACACATCAAGGAGATGTGGGATCTAAGCATGGACATAGACTCTAGAGCAATAGAGGAAAGAATTCTTTTCAAGGATCTTATACATATATTAGAAGGATGTGGCACAGGATCAGGTGAAGGCACAAGAACCTTGATAAAAGCTCATGGAAGGCTAAAGAGAATTGAAGAAGTGGAGAAGCAAAGAGCTAATCAAGAGGAGGATACAAAGCAAGTACAGAGATATGAGGAAAAGGGGCCTATGAATTTTCCAAATTGATTCACATTTAAGTTAGGTTTTTACATAAAAGCCACTAAGGAGACCAAGATGAGGACGACCAAAAGTGCAAACATAAAGGCCAAGTGCTCAAAAGAAATGGAAGAAGGTGATCTTCTCAAATGGTTCAAGGCTGTATAATCCTATCCTTGCTTTTTGATCTGGATAACTCTAAATGACCAAGAAGAAGCAATGGTACAATCCGCAAGGGCTTGGGAGCCTATAAAGGATAGAAGGGGAAAGAAGGCATTGACACAACCTGGACACGAGGAACAAACGGAAGAAATGGAAGTCATTTAAGTAAGTCTAGAAGCTGACGCAAGTAATGGATTAAAACAAAGTTCGCTTCCCTTGGAAGAAATCCTTCTTGGTTGGACATAGGAAGAAGAAAGCATGGCTAGATGGATGACACACTTTCCATATGAGAAGAGCTCCCCTAGAATGCCACCCTCTTAAAGGAGGATCACGACCCCCCCAAAGGTGGTGGGTTTTGAGATAAAGGCTCCAAGAAGCCCTTTTGTACATTTTGATCCTTCCAACTAATAGCTCTTTTCAAGAGCTTTCCAAATATTTTTATTATATTTTTTGGCCTCCAACTTGGAGAGATCTAGGCATTCATATGATTAATGACCAATGATCACTTTGGCATATTTACATTTGGCAACGTGACCAAAGTCTTCATTTTAATAAGACTAAGGTCCTGACTCGTATTACTACATTTTTTTATAGAAAGAACCTTCTCTCTCTAACTTCCCTCTCCTCACTGAGACTACAACTGGTCACCCACTTGCTGTTTTTAGAAACCAAACTCCCTTTGAGATAACTCTCTATAAACTCCAACAGGTGTCAGAGTTTGAGGTCACCTTTTCATGACAGAACATTGATAAAATTGCTGCAAAAGCTTTTCTACTTTAGAGTATGCTAAGTTAAAGGCATTTTGTCACGTTTGAGAGATTTTCATGGTGAAAAAACATCATTTCCCATCATATATTGTGTTCGGAAGAGCACTTCAACCTATACCAAAGCTGAATCAAATTTTCAAGTTTTGGGAGGCATTCATCATGGAGCTCGCTCTCTTTCCCTTCAAAGTCAAATTGAAGAGGTTATATCCAACGCTCCTAGGGTTTCTTTTTCATTTTCAGGTCCACTATATTACAAACGAGAGCTCTCTTTCAAGTGGGAGCTTGTGTATTTCAGTTGTGGGCTCTTGTATTTGCCAAAAAGACAATTATAAGAAGTTTCTTTTGCTATTTTTGGGTAAATTTCAAGTTCATGTATTTCCAGAATTTGGAAGATTTTGCAAAAATTACCTCTGTTAAGTTATGCTACCTACCTACATGCTTTTTGAGGCTTAACCAACAGAAAATTGTTATCATTTTTACAAAATTCAAAATTTGAATTTTGTGAGAAAAATTTCAGATCTGAATACTTTTTCACAATTTGGACTCTTCTCAGCTCAGACTTCAAAAGTCAGCCATTTAAGCAACTGCCCGTATATTTATGGAAGTGTACTTCAATTTTGGTGTGTTTTGGCGGAAATATCAGATTTTATTAATTTCTGAGATAGATTTCAAAAATTGATTCTTTTTTATTCATCTCAGCAGTGATCAGTGTGAGACATTTGACCCAAAAGACCCACAGATACTGCATCCCATAGAGGATGAGTCTACAGCTCGAGCTTCAGCTGACTCTACACACACTCACTATGGCACTCACCTACTCAGACTAGCTCTCGACATAACCTCGTTATCTATAACGGGATGGCTCAGTGGCCTACCTCAGGAGGATTGACATGCATACCGCACTCAGTCACAGATGGCAGGGGAAGTACAGTAGATTACACCATCAGCTCCTTCCCACACACCATCCATTCTGGTCACACACCTCCTCCCGGGACTATGCCACAACATCGCTGGTATGATGAGGAATGCAGAGACCTTTACCGCCGACTACGAGCCGAGCGAGCATTGGGAGAGATCACAGAGAGAGAGGCCAGGAGACGGATGAAGTGCTGCAGCATGGCGTACCCTACGACAGCCACGCCCGATCACACCTATTGGGGACCTACACACATGGCATGATTATGCCAAGAGATTATATGAAGTACCTGCGCAGCCTCCCATTACCTAGCCACTTGAGCCTCGCCCTACTATCTCTTCTCTCTTCACAGCAAAGATGGTTGAAACTCGAGAGGGCCATAGGACGACTACGACATGAACGTTGGACGGACCACACGGGATTGCAGAGCGAGCATCTCATATACGCAGCCTCCACTACAGCCCCGTTGATTGCACATGTCTTCAACCGGGCTATAGGGGAGGGCTTCCCAGAGGAGTGGACTATGCACACCATTGTGCCTATCCACAAATCTGGCGACACCTTGGACCCAGGGAACTACAGGACCATCATGATTGGCCACACCATGGCCAAACTATATGGCGCCATACTTGAGGCAGAGCTCAGCTCATATGCAGAGACTGAGGGGCTACGAGCACGAGGCCAGGCAAGTTTTCGCCGAGCTTTCTCTACTATTGATCACATCTTCGTTTTCCCCGGCCTCATTGATGGGGCAAGGGTGCAGAAGAAGAGATTATATTGCTGCTTTGTGGACGGTGGTCACTTCCAAGTTCCTATGTCTACCTCAGGGTCACATTCACGAGCTTGTCTGGCCCCTTCAGCATGCGACAGGCAGCCACCGATACACTCACACGAGGGTATGCAGCTTTAGCCATGTTAGAGCGGAGATGTCACCAGGCACACTTCCAGGAGCCCCGCACGAAGGGGTGACTATTTGACACACTAGTCAAACCAGCTATGATGTATGCTCCGACAGTTGGGCTCCACGCC
>CM035424.1:158063353-158073353 GCA_020310875.1 Ceratopteris richardii
CCATCTCTTCAACCGTGCATTGGTTGAAGGGTTCCCAGACTCATGGACTGAGCACACCATAGTGCCCATTCATAAGTCAGGTGACACTATGGATCCAACTACATACCGGACGATCATGATTGGCCCTATATTGGCCAAGTTATATGGGGCCCTACTAGAGACAGAGTTGAGTACTCTCGCTGAGAGGAAGGGCATCAGGGCTCTAGGACAGGCAGGGTTCAGACGAGATTTCTCTACCATTGACCACATCTTCAATCTGAGATGCCTGATCGACCAGGCCAGGGTGAGGAAGAGGAGATTATATTGTTGCTTTGTGGACTTTCGCAAAGCATTTGACACTGTTCCTAGAGATCGACTCTTCAGACGACTACTTGACATCGGAGCTCCGGAGGAGATGATATGGGGGATCTATGCCTTATACGAGAGAGTATCTGGTAGAGTCAGATGTCCAGGGGGCTTATCTGATCCACTTGCTAGCACTATCGGGGTGAAGCAAGGATGCCCTCTCTCGCCCACCCTCTTTGGTCTCTACATTGATGAGATAGTAGACTTCATACAGCAGCAGGGGGGAGATGGCATTGAGGTACACGGGTCCACTGTCCATATTCTTTTATACGCTGATGATATTGTATTGGTTTCAGAGTCTGCAGAAGGTCTACAGCATCATCTACACGGCCTAGATGACTTTTGCAGACACAGAGGGTTATCTGTGAACCTTGGTAAAACCAAGGTCTTGATCTTTCATACATCAGCACAGGTACGCAGACATAGTTTGTTCACAGCTGCAGGTGGACTGATCGAGGTGGTCGGATCATATGTTTACTTGGGGGTGACATTTACAGCAGCATCAGGAGTCTTCTCTATGGCTCAGGCAGCCCGTGACCGCATCACACGTGGGTACGCAGCACTAGCTTTGATGGAGAGACAGTGCCACCAGGCATCTTTTCAGGAGCCCCGCACAAAGGGGTGGCTCTTTGACACTTTGGTTACGCCAGCGCTCATGTATGGGGCAGCCATATGGGGACCAGGATTAGCTACATCAGTATGGACAGCATTAGAGAGGCCACAGATCCTCATGATTGCCAGACTGATCCGCAGTAAGCCTTCAGTACCACATGATATCATTAGAGCAGAGCTCGCTGCACCACCGATGCTAGTTGAGGCACTATTCCAGACAGTATGCCTATTACACAGACTTCGGAGCATGGATACAGAGCGTATTGCTTATCGTGCTTTTGAGGCATCACGTGATATGGCATTAGCAGGCGACACCTCCTCATGGTATGCACAAACACGAGACTGGCTTGCCCACCATGGCTTTGACATAGACAGGCTACCACCACTACAGTACGACTCTCATGCACCCACCTACTCGCTCTCTCATCAAGAGAGGAATAGGATCATTCGTCAGGAGATATGGCATACATACATACAGAGGACATGGGTGAGCCCTAGGGGTACATTGCCACCGAAAATGCTCTACTACCGCGAGCATTCTCTACATATATCAGACACGGGCTTCATCGAGATTCCGAGATACATGCAGACCTACCTTCCCCACCACCTACGAGTCGTCATTGGGCAGCTCCGGGTTTCATCACATCAGCTCGAGATTGAGAGGGGTCGGTCCAGGGGAGTCCCCCGTGAGGAGAGGTGGTGCCCACTATGCCAGACAGAGGTAGAGAGTGAGGAGCATTTTGTTATCAGTTGTCCAGCATACTTAGACCTACGAGCACAGTTCCAGATCGAGGAGTCATTCCAGCTGTGCATGACTATGGGAGACCAGAGACGCTTGGGATGCTTTCTCACAGCAGCATACGAGAGGCGAGAGCGGTCACTACAGCACATACATCAGCCACGGGTTAGTACCCAGCAGACCATTACCCAGTTCTTTCAGCGAGTTGAGCTACATCAGAGAGGTCCATCTATAGGGCTCACGCTCCACCAGGCAGCAGCACAGAGAGCACGGCGCCGACCACGCATGGGCGGATATCGTCGACCACGATTATATCATGAGGATGTCTCACGCATCAGGATTGCCTACGACCACATGATGGAGCATAGGCGTACCACCACCCCCTGGGTTGTCTTCCTTCAGGAGGCACTCAGACCACCACCGATGTACCACATACTACACCCACTTCCACCCATCACTTGTCGCTAGGGGCGTTTTACTCACATTTTGGATCCCCCCATGTATTAGGTGGCCACTATCTGCAGAGTCAGAGCCACGTCTCCCCAGCCTTTTCCAGCCCTATATAGCTTTGTGTAGCGATATACCTTTTATTTCATTTTATCTTCTACACAGGGTTACTACACTTGTACATGGTTCTTGTCTCATAGGCCAAGTTTGGCCTCCAGAAGACGTTAATATGACTCTCTCTCTCTCTCTCTCTCTCTCTCTCTCTCTCTCTCTCTCTCTCTCTCTCTCTCTCTCTCTCTCTCTCTCTCTCTCTCTCTCTCTCTCTCTCTCTCTCTCTCTCTCTCTCTCTCTCTCTCTCTCTCTCTCTCTCTCTCTCTCTCTCTCTCTCTCTCTCTCTCTCTCTCTCTCTCTCTCTCTCTCTCTCTCTCTCTCTCTCTCTCTCTCTCTCTCTCTCTCTCTCTCTCTCTCTCTCTCTCTCTCCCCCCTCCCTCTCTCCCTCCCCTCCCTCCCTCTCTCCCCCGGCCCTCCCTCCCTCCCTCCCCCCGGCCCTCCCTCCCTCCCTCCCCCCCCCCGGCCCTCCCTCCCTCCCTCCCTCCTCCCCCCCCCCCCCCTCCCTCCCCCCCTCCCTCCCCTCCCCCCCCCCCCTCTCCCTCCCTCCCTCCCCCCCCCTGCCCTCCCTCCCTCCCTCCCTCCTTTCCCTCCCCCCCCCCCCCCCCCCGGCCCTCCCTCCCTCCCTCCCCCCCTCCCCCCGGCCCTCCCTCCCCCCCCCCCGGCCCTCCCTCCCTCCCTCCCTCCTTTCCCCCCCCCCCCCCCTCTCCCTCCCTCCCTCCCTCCTTTCCCCCCCCCCCCCTCTCCCTCCCCCCCTCCCTCCCCCCCCCCCCCCCTCTCCCTCCCCCCCTCCCTCCCCCCCCCCCCCCCCCCCCCCCTTCTCCCTCCCTCCCCCCCCCCCCGGCCCTCCCTCCCTCCCTCCCTCATTTCCCTCCCCCCCCCCCCCCCCCCCTCTCCCTCCCCCCCTCCCTCCCCCCCCCCCCCCCCTCCCTCCCTTCCCCCCCCCCTCCCTCCCTCCCTCCCTCCCCCCCCCCCCCCCCCCCCCCTCCCTCCCTCCCTCCTCCCTCCCTCCCTTCCTCCCTCCCTCCCTTCCCCCCCCCCCCCCCCCCCCCCCCCACCTCCTCCCTCCCTCCCTCCCTCCCTCCCTCCCCCCCCTCCCTCCCCCCCCCTTCCCTCCCCCCCTCCCTCCCTCCCCCCCTCCCTCCCTCCCTCCCTCCCTCCCTCCCCCGGCCCTCCTCCCTCCCTCCCTCCCCCGGCCCTCCCTCCCTCCCCCCCTCCCTCCCTCCCTCCCTCCCCCCCTCCCCTACATGGTGTAGCTTAAGCCTACATTATCGATGTAGCAAGACAAGACCTACATGGTGTAGCTGTAGTCTACATTATCGATGTAGCAAGACAAGACCTACATGGTGTAGCTGTAGTCTACATTATCTGTTTCTCACTTTTTAACTTTTCATGTTCAGTTTATGGAACGATTTCTATTAGCCTTTGTGCAATTAATAAAGTGATATCTATACAATAAAAATACTAATGGAGGCCATGAGAAAGAGTTGAAGGAAGAAGTGGCAAGGGTGGAATGATGTCTATCTGATGGTGAACATCTATAAAGGTGTTCTAAATATTAACAGGAGAAGTAACTAATTTCAATCAACAGAGCAAAAAGAAGTGATTTCGTGTAAGTCAAAATACTTGTTTTAGAGGCTTCAACTAGCATTTTGAATAGATGTGCTTCATAACAAAACAGCCTAGTAAGCATCCTGTATACCTGTCTGTTCCAGTTCTCAGGGCTGGAAATATTTGCAAGTGCATCCAAAGATGCGAGTAATGCCACCAACCCCTGTCAGAAATTTAATAAGAATCAGACACATCGCCACAACCTTCAACTAAAAAAAAAAAGAACCCACAAAAATAACCAAAAAAAGAAAAAGAAAAAGAAAATAAGAACAACAACAAAAATACAGCCTGATTGCGGCAAAAGTTGCAAAACTAGCAAATACTCACAGAAAGGGGTGAGTCTGCACCTAAAGTTGTGTCTCGGAAGATAGATGCAGAATCCATAGATGTGATAACCAGCACTATTTCTTTACTAGAAGAAGAACTAATGGGAGGTAAAGAAGACCAGACACTGCATGTAAGCCATTATAACAATCAGCTTTTCCCACTTTTCATTTCAATATTC
Source organism: Ceratopteris richardii (assembly GCA_020310875.1). NCBI lineage: Eukaryota > Viridiplantae > Streptophyta > Polypodiopsida > Polypodiales > Pteridaceae > Ceratopteris > Ceratopteris richardii. The sequence goes on from CM035424.1 coordinate 158,067,721, forward strand.
AAGATGTGCCTAGCATAATATCACTGCAAGTGACTGCAGACATGACTCAATGCAAGTAACTGCAGACATGAGTTCATAAGGTACGATTCTAACCTGTAGCCTCCTAGTGGTAAACAAGAAGATGCCGAAAGACATGCTTCAGAAGTTGATGTACCGACTTTAGTTGTCTACCTTGATAATAATCATGTTATAACCACACAGTCTAGTACATTGATTAAGATACAGAAGTAGAATTACAATGTGAGTAAAAAGCACCTGCATGACCAAATCAAACTCTGCAACATTCATTGGATAGTTAAAGTTTCTTCTTTGATTTCCTAGAGCAGCCTGTCAAAAATGCAAAACGAATTTAACACATGTAACTTTGACATCTGAAGTAGGTGGAATTCAGGGTAAAAGAAGAGCAACTGAGTAGTGCTGATAGACAGTGGAATCAAACATTTACTCTTAAGATTTTTTATCTGTATGATCAAATCAATCTTTGCACTGTCTCCTTACCAATCAAATAAGCATCAGATAACATTTTCCACCTTTCCCAACATCGACTTCCTCCTTTCCATTCAACATTGAAAAATAAAGGGTAGCCTATCTTTGAGCTAAAACATTGCTCTCGGGGTCCGAGAGAGGGGGTGATTAGTGCAAGATTCAAAACCTATTACAATATGTATTTAAACCTGCAATACACATTTAATATTATAACAATACTACAACATTCAAACATATTATCAATGATCAACTCATGTTACATACCCAGTAATACACATTCGACATGCCACCATGAAAAAAAAATTACGATTCAAATTTGAAATGAAATATTTCACTAAAAACATTTGTAAAAACTTAAAAAGCTTACAACTATAGCTGAAATCTTTGCCTTGATAAAATGGTTACAATGAACAATGGACTAAAAGTTTGCCATGTACGTTAGAATAAACATGTGTATAAGCATCCAAAATACATGAGCATATGAAATACATGATGAATGATGTATCCAAACAGAGCCAAACCAAAATATTAAGATCTAATATACATAGATGGGTAGTAAAATCATGAATGTGAAAAAGTACAATGTCAAATCTAGCATCATGCTACCATCCTATTAATATACTATGCATGGATAAGTCACTAATTGTCTAAACATCTAGATGATGAATGCCGCATGAGGTGATTATGTTTACTTCATCACTAAACTCGAGCTCTCTAGTGCAGACCATATCAAGTGTTTAACAATTCGATACCATCCTCCTCTATTGCTAGAGCTCCTCCCCATCATGAGTTCAACTTGTGTATCACACTTACTACTAGACTTGTAGATGGAACATTAAGGAGATACTCTCTCTAGTCTAATTTTGAAGGCATGAGAATGAACCCTTGTCACTCTCCTATCAATGATCTCTAACTCAAGATATAGTATGTTATAGATGTGTTGCTAGTCATCATGTGCCATATTTTGGCAAGATGTCACCTCTAGCACGTATGAGACAAGGGCTAGTATGACAAGGTCCCTAGGGGGTTATTACCAAGGCCTAAAGAGGATCCCAAGTTTAGTTTCTCATTCTTGATAGCCACATGAATGGTTGAGAACATTAGGGGGATTCTAGAAAATGAATAAGCAAGTCTAGACAAAGGTTACATCAGGATGGGAGGAAAGTACATATGTAACTCTTCTAATCTTTTAAGCTTACATTGGTATGTGAGCCTCGTAAGAAGAGGCCACAAGTTCTTGCACCACGGACCACAAGAAAGCTTGGATCCACAACTTCTTGCACCAAAGAAAGGTTTGGATACATGATCCGAATTGGGCTTCTTAATGGAGATATATATGACCAAGATGAACATATACAAGTAGCTTGTGGTGACTTCATCCTTCTTCCAATCATCTTCTTCATCACGAAGTACGAAGGGATAGCTATGGTGGATGAAAAGTAGCAAAAGAGGCCATTTTCACTTGCATATGCCCTCTCCTACACCACTGTTACACCCATCTTCTCTTGCACTCCACCTCTCTAGGCAATTGCACCCTCATTTTCTCTCTTTTTCACACCATCCTCGTTAGTGTCTCTCAACCTTGAAGCTTTCTTTGCCTAAGCCCTTCAACTTCAAGCAACAACAAAAAGAAGACTTAGAGGAGAAGAAAAGATTAATCAAAAGGGATTTTTCACAAGCCTTCACCAAGCAAGGACAGTCTTTGGAAAATTGTTAAGTCATTTCATAGCATTTTGAATTCAACTTTCATATGAAAAGGAGAGAAGAAAGAGGAAGGACAGCAGCCCTGTTCAACTTCAAGTTTACTATTGCTTCTTATAGGTATATCTTTTTGCCTTGAAATTTTGGAATTGGGTAGAATAATTCTAAAACTGTTAATACACTATTTGAACTACGATATATTCTAAATTCATGACATTTGGATGATTTTTGGGCATCCAATTGATATCTGTACTTCTAAGATTTCTCTGCTGAGGATTCACAAGGCATACGTACACAGTCATTTTCTTGACCTTTGTTCTCTTAGACCATGAATGCAATTGATTGGCTTATTTTTTCATTATTTAAGCATGCTATAAGATATGTTTTGTGTTAAAATCTTCTCATGTTTGGAGTTCACTATGACATTCAAAATAGTCTTGAATGCTTCTAAAGATTCTGTATGGGAACTAATGTTTGCACGTATATGAATACAATGGGTTTTGTTTCTGGACACACTTCTGACACCTCAAATCAGTTCAGTCATAAATATGTCAAAGTATGTCAATAACTCTTTCATTTTCATCAACAAGTTTTCCATTTGCATATCATTTTGTAGATCAAAGAATATTTGCAAGTTACAAATGCATGTTTGCATGTGCTCGTGGAAACAGGTACCTAGGTGAAATGTTCTGAATGTTTCACATATATGAAACATCTAATCACCAATCTTAATTTTGCATCTTAAAATATATGTTTTAAGTAGGCACTTTAGTCTGAGGGAAACATTGTAAGCTTCTGGTCGGATATGTTTATTAGCCTCTAAAGTTATGCAGAAACTTAGGGGACAGATAAATTCACAGATGTTGGATCCATTAAATTTGCTATAACTTGCATTCTACGTATGCAACCCTTGTACTTTTTCGTGCAAGCTATACCATAATAGTTGCAGCTTATATCTATCAAATTTTGCACTATTTGGACATGTATGAACAAGTTGAAATGTACTTAGATTTTCTGCATGTACCTTTATATAAATGATTGTTGAGTAGAACCTACTTTCAATGTTTTCAAACTAGTTTTGCATTTCTCCTTTTTTCACATCAAAGTAGACATGCTAGTACAGTTTAAACTTCAGAACCAATGCAAAACATCATTGCATTACTGCAGAGCATAGTTGCTTTGTTTACTACTGAACTTGCATATATCTTAACCGCTAAAGCTTCCAAAAAAGCCATATGGTTAGCTCGTCTTTGCAGTGATCTTGGTATGCCTCAGAGAACACCAATACGACAGTGATAGGAAAGTGCCGTCCTCTTGCCTAAGAATCCCATGTTTCAAGCACATTGACGTGCAATATCATTTCATGAGATAGATAATTGAGGATGGTGTCATCTCATTACTGAATGTCAACATGAAGATGCTTCACAACGTGCCTCACTAAGGCACAACATCTTCATTGTATTCCAATGGTGGGAATTATGTACCTTAAACAAGCCTTCCTCACCCTTTAAGTGGGAAGTTGTTGGGGATAAAGGACATCTTGTGTCTTCATGTGTACATATTGAAGCTTTCCTGTTGTAGCATCTTTGAAAACTCTTTGGACATTATTTTGGATGATTTTTTGAGCCCCAAATAGTCATTATGTAGGCTTCTCTTCTTCTTAACCTTTTGGCCACTTTGGACATGATCACATTGTTAAAGTGTCCCAAAAGCTCACATTTAAAAAAAAAATTAAGGTCCCAAACCTAAAATATAATATTGAGACACATCCGAAATTCAATATGTGCAATCGCAACCTCCCTCTCCCTCTACACGATTCTCTCTCTCTCTCTCTCTCTCTCTCTCTCTCTCTCTCTCTCTCTCTCTCTCCTCTCTCTCTCTCTCTCTCTCTCTCTCTCTCTCTCTCTCTCTCTCTCTCTCTCTCTCTCTCTCTCTCTCTCTCTCTCTCTCTCTCTCTCTCTCTCTCTCTCTCTCTCTCTCTCTCTCTCTCTCTCTCTCTCTCTCTCTCTCTCTCTCTCTCTCTCTCTCTCTCTCTCTCTCTCTCTCTCTCTCTCTCTCTCTCTCTCTCTCTCTCTCTCTCTCTCTCTCTCTCTCTCTCTCTCTCTCTCTCTCTCTCCCCCCCCCCTCCCTCCCTCCCTATCTGAGATCCAGGCTCGTGACCATCACGCCATGGAGGAGAGATAATCCCAGATGATGGCGGATCCTGCTGCAACCATCGTGGAGGCCGTGACTCCACCTCCACCTATGTATCACATCTTACGCCCGCCCACTAGCATGGGATGGAGCTAGTTAGTCGTTTCCGATGCATTCTCATGCTTGTTGTACTACCCTTATGCATATAGACTATCATAGATATGGCACTCCATACACCTCCCACTTTCATGGGTATCTCCACATGCATACTACGGAGATCTATATCAGCTTTACCAGTTTTTTCAGCACTTCTATCTTTTCCGATTGACAAAAGATACACCCATGTACATCGATTTGTCTCATAGACCGAGTTTGGCTTCCTAATAGACGTAAACTAACTCTCTCTCTCTCTCTCTCTCTCTCTCTCTCTCTCTCTCTCTCTCTCTCTCTCTCTCTCTCTCTCTCTCTCTCTCTCTCTCTCTCTCTCTCTCTCTCTCTCTCTCTCTCTCTCTCTCTCTCTCTCTCTCTCTCTCTCTCTCTCTCTCTCTCTCTCTCTCTCTCTCTCTCTCTCTCTCTCTCTCTCTCTCTCTCTCTCTCTCTCTCTCTCTCTCTCTCTCTCTCTCTCCCTCTCTCACCTACGAGTCGTCATTGGGCAGCTCCGGGTTTCATCACATCAGCTCGAGATTGAGAGGGGTCCGTCCAGGGGAGTCCCCCGTGAGGAGAGGTGGTGCCCACTATGCCAGACAGAGGTAGAGAGTGAGGAGCATTTTGTTATCAGTTGTCCAGCATACTTAGACCTACGAGCACAGTTCCAGATCGAGGAGTCATTCCAGCTGTGCATGACTATGGGAGACCAGAGACGCTTGGGATGCTTTCTCACAGCAGCATACGAGAGGCGAGGGCGGTCACTACAGCACATACATCAGCCACGGGTGAGTACCCAGCAGACCATTACCCACTTCTTTCAGCGAGTTGAGCTACATCAGAGAGGTCCACCAGGCAGCAGCACAGAGAGCACGGCGCCGACCACGCATGGGCGGATATCGTCGACCACGACTATATCATGAGGATGTCTCACGCATCAGGATTGCCTACGACCACATGATGGAGCATCGGCGTACCACCACCCCCTGGGTTGTCTTCCTTCAGGAGGCACTCAGACCACCACCGATGTACCACATACTACACCCACCTCCACCCATCACTTGTCACTAGGGGCGTTTTACTCACATTTTGGATCCCCCCATGTATTAGGTGGCCACTATCTGCAGAGTCAGAGCCACGTCTCCCCAGCCTTTTCCAGCCCTATATAG
>CM035424.1:158078353-158113353 GCA_020310875.1 Ceratopteris richardii
CTCCGGCCTCAGAGAGACAGACGGGTCACAAGAGCAAGACGGGCGGCGTTTGTGTGCACTACTTGGATACCACACGGATGAGCCTCTCCCTTTCACTCAAGCCTGGAGAGCAAGACGAGACACCACACGGAGAAGAGCTATATAGGCAATCGATATAGTTTCCCACCCGATCGCCCACCTCTTAAACCGTGCTTTGGCTGAGGGGTTACCTGACTCGTGGACTATGCATACCATTGCATCTATACATAAGTCCGGCGATATGATGGACCTGGGGAACTACATGACTATTATGATAGGACACATCCTCGCAAAGATCTATGGGGCAGTACTAAAGGCAGAGCTCAGTACACATGCTGAGGAAGCTCGGATCAGAGCACCAGGCAAGGCTGGCTTCCGCCGCACTTTCTCCACCATCAACCATATCTTCGTACTTCGTTGCTTGATTGAGAGCACGAAGGCAAGGAAGCGGAGACTCTACTGTTGCTTTGTGGATTTCAGCAAGGCCTTCGACATGGTCCCTTGAGAGAGACTACTACGGAGACTCCAGGAGTTGAAGCTACCATCAGACATGCTATGGGCCATCCATGCTTTGTTTGCACGAGTCATATGCAGGGTGCCCTTCCCTGGGGGCCTATCAGAAAGCCTTGTTAGCACCATTGGTGTGACACAAGGTTGCCCTCTCTCACCCACTCTCTTTGGTCTCTACATCGACGAGATCACAGAGTATATACAGGGAGCAGGAGGGCTAGGAGGAGACCTCGGAGGTACGCCAGTACACATCCTATTATATGCTCATGACATAGTCTTCCTTTCAAAGTCACAGGAGGGGCTGCAATCACATTTATAGGCGCTCGATACCTTCTGCATGGAGAGAGGACTCATAGTGAACCTTGGTAAGACCAAGGTCATGATCTTCCACACCTCCAAGACAGTACGCCATCGCGCCTCTTTCATCGAAGCTGGAGGACAGATAGAGCTAGTGGACTCCTATGTCTACTTAGGTGTCCCCTTCTCGGGTAGCACAGGGGTATTCTCCATGGCGCAAGCAGCGAGAGATTGATTGACACGAGGTTATGCGACGCATGCTCGATTGGAAAGACACTGCTTTCAGGCACATTTTCAAGAGCCCCGGACTAAGGGGTGGCTCTTTGATACTCTAGTGACACCCGCACTGATGTACGCAGCAGCAGTGTGGGCACCAAGGATCACGGAGGCGATGTGGACACGGATTGAGAGGCCCCAGGTCACCATGACCTCACGCTTGCTCCGCAGTGAGCCCTCTGTTCCACATGACATTATATGAGCTGAGCTTGGCACACCACCGAAGCTAGTGGAGGCCCTCGTTCAGCTGGAGACCTTTATTCTCAGAGTCAGAGAGCTCCCCGCCAATCGACTCACCAAGCTTGCATTTGAGAGCTCTAGACATTTGGCAGAGACAGGGCATGAGAGAGTATGGTATGCACAGACCTACCGATGGTTGGAAGACCATGGCATGAGCATTACTGATCTCCCCCCTTTTCAATATGACCTCTCTTCCCCCTACATTACCCTCTCTCATTCAGAGAGGAAGAGGATCATCCGTCAGAACCTACTATAGATACATGTCACGTAGACATGGATAGCACCACGAGAGCCTCTTCCCTCAAAGAGGCAACACTACAGAGAGCACTTCCTGACAGTGACAGCGGATGCTTTCATTCAGAGACCACGTAACATGGATACATACATGGCACCAGCAGAGAGAGTGGGCATTGGGAAGCTCAGAGTATCATCACACCAGCTCGAGATTGAGGTTGGGCGAGTGACACATACCCCCAGGGATTAGAGATTATGCAGGATATGCAGAGAGGAGGTGGAGGACGAGGAGCACTACACATGTAGATGCCAAGCATATGAAGACATCAGAGGCCGCTACCCACATCTCTTTAGGGGGCCCAGAGAGATCGGGGCTTTATTGGAGACAGAGGACCAGCGCCCTCTCGCTCGTTTCCTACTAGAGCTCCGGCGCTTTCGTGCGTCACTTCTACGAGCCCAGCAAGCATTGGGACAGATCACAGAGAGAGAGGCCAAGGGACAAATGAAGACTCTCACACGTAGGAAGAGGCGAGCCTTTGAGGACGCCCAAGAGCTCGAGCTATATCATCTCTTTATGAGTATGGACAGTGCTGCAGCATGGCGTACCCTACGAGAGCCACGCCCAACCACACCTATTGAGGACCTACACACATGGCATGATTATGCTGAGAGATTATATCAGGTACCTGGGCAACCTCCCAATACCCAACCACTTGAGCCTCTCCCTACTACTACTACTCTCCACAGCAAAGATGGCTGAGAGGGCCATAGGACGACTACGACATGGATGTTCCAAAGACCACACAAGATTGTAGAGCTAGCATCTCATATACGAAGCCTCCACTATAGCCCCATTGATTGCACATGTCTTCAATCGGGCTATAGGGGAGGGCTTCCCAGAGGAGTGGACTAGGCACACCATTGTGCCTATCCACAAATCTGGCAACACCCTAGCGGTGGAGAGATTGAGGTGGTCACTTTCTATGTCTACCTCGGAGTCACGTTCAATAGCTTACCCGGCCCCTTCAGCATGAGACAGGAAGCCACCGATAGACTCACACGAGGATATGCAGCTTTAGCCATGTTAGAGCGGAGATGTCACCAGGCACACTTCTAGGAGCCCCGCACGAAGGAGTGGCTATTTGACACATTAGTCAGACCAGCTATGATGTATGCTGCGACAGTTTGGGCCCTCGGCCTCACAGTCACCCAATGGAGTGCGATCGACCAGGTACGTATGATCTAGCGACTATTTCGCGGGAAACAGTCAGTGCCACATGACATCATCAAGGCAGAGCTAGCTGCACCACCCATGGTAGTAGATGCACTATTCTAGACCATCTGCTTTATTCAGAGGATGAGGGAGCTCCCTACAGACAGACTCACACACAGAGCTTTTGAGGCATCTATACAGATATCAGAGTCAGGATATGAGAGAGCTTGGTACGCTCAGGTTAGAGTCTGGTTTGATAGTCATGGACTTGACATGGACAGATTGCCGCCTTTTCAGTATGACCCAGACTCACCTCACATCCACCTCTCCGGTCGTGAGAGGAATGTTGTGCTCAGACACGATCTCTGGCAGCTCTACATTAGTCAGACATGGGACACACCACACATGGGATCGAGACTATCGCACTACCGAGACCAGTTCTTAGACATACTAGCAGACTGTTTCATCCAGCGACCACGCTACATGGATACTTACATGCCTCATAGCTCGAGGGTAGCGATTGGCCAGTTGAGAGTCTCATCACACCGACTAGAGATTGAGACGGGCAAAACCGAAGACATTCCCAGAGAGCAGCAGATATGCAGGGTATGCAGAGTAGAGATCGAGGATGAGGAGCACTTTGAACGCAGATGTAGCGCATATGATGACATCAAAGGCAGATACGAGACTCTATTTACAGGGCAGCCCACCCAACGAGAGATCATGGACTCTAGAGACCAGCGACAGCTCGGGTGATTCATACTAGAGATACAGAGTCACAGAGATTCCCTACTCCAGCCTACTATAGCAGCCCATACAGGAGGGAGACAGAGTAAGCTCACTCACTTTTCTATTCAACGACGTGAAGCAGCCCTCCCCCCCTCATCTCACACACCGAGAGAGGTGACTCTTCAGCAGGCTCAGACCTCTCCAGCTAGGAGACGACCCCGTGCTACAGGATATCGGGCCCCGAGACTTCACCGACACCAGATTGCGGAGATCCACGCTCGTGACAATCAGGCCATGGAAGAGAGACGATCCCAGATGATGGCTGATCCCATTGCACCCATCAAGGCATAGTGGTTAGGTGCGTTCGGTTCGGTGCGTTCGGTGCCTTTAAGGTGCGGGGACCGAACCTTACGTCTTTGGTAAGGTGTGTAAGGTGCGTCGCTAACATATTAGGTGCGTTTAAGGTGAAAGAACCGAATGTTATCTTTGAAGTAAGGTGCGTAAGGTACGTTCCACTAAAAAGTAATATGTATAATACCATATATTATGCAATCACATATATCAATGATTCATAATGAAGTTGTTGATCAATCATAACTTACATATAGATATACAAGAGGTACAAATCATATGGGAAAAAAAATGTGTATCTATTTGTATGTGCTTTCATGTGTTCCTACAACTGCATAGCTGTATTTGAACACCTACGTACAGATGCACACAGGGGAAAAGCACATGTGGCACATTATTTGAACACTTCTATACATATTACAAATATACACGAGAAAAAGCATAAGGGGGAAAACATTGTTTGTGTGTGTGGATAAATGCATAAGCAAAGGGTACATCTATGTGCATGCATTCGTGTCCTTCATACATGTATTTGAGTGTGTCTCTCAGGAACTACAAAAGGGCCATAGGCTGACAGTAAGAAAGGAGCATGCGTGTCTCTCTCTCTCTCATTGCAACAAGGCAGCAACCTTCTCTGTGTGTGTGTGTGCGCGTGTGTGGGGCAGCAACCATTGTGTAGGTTCATACATATAGCTCTCATTTCCATGCAAGAGAAAGTAAGTTTCACTTTACATAAGTAAAAGAGCACCGATAGGAACCGAATGTAAAAACAGCACCGCACCGAACCGGATGAACTGGATGATCGGTACGTTTTTACCCGGGGAACAAAAAGAACCGGATGGCACCGCACCTATAGAACCGTACAGCACCGATTTCATGCTGTGAGAGTATAAATACGCGAACCGATGCAACCATGCATCAGGGTGGCCCTAACTCCACCACCACCTATGTATCACATCTTACACCCGCCCACTAGCACAGGATGGAGCTAGTTAGTTGTTTCAGTTGCACTCTCATGCTTGTTGTACTACCCTTTTGCATATAGACTATCATAGATATCGCACTCCATACACCCCCACTTTCATGGGTATCTCCACATGCATACTACGGAGGTCTATATCAGCTTTACCAGTTTTTTCAGCACTTTTATCTTTTTCGATTGACAGAAGATTCACCCATGTACATCGATTTGTCTCATAGGCCGAGTTTGGCTTCCTAATAGACATAAAAACATTCTCTCTCTCTCTCTCTCTCTCTCTCTCTCTCTCTCTCTCTCTCTCTCTCTCTCTCTCTCTCTCTCTCTCTCTCTCTCTCTCTCTCTCTCTCTCTCTCTCTCTCTCTCTCTCTCTCTCTCTCTCTCTCTCTCTCTCTCTCTCTCTCTCTCTCTCTCTCTCTCTCTCTCTCTCTCTCTCTCTCTCTCCTCTCTCTCTCTCTCTCTCTCTCTCTCTCTCTCTACAAAGAGGACTGCCCTCCATTTATCAAGTCTTGGAGAACGGGACGAGACCCCACGAAGAAGAGAGCTCTCATTCTACACTTCCCTTCAGAAGATGTAAGATCTACTTTCCTACGCAAGAGGGTGATTCTGAGAGCACTTGATGGCCCCCCCATCTACCTTGATGATGATCTCACACCCATGCAAGTAGCACACCGCCGTGCATGCATGCCGAGAGTACACCAAGCTCGCAAAGAAGGAAAGAAGGCTTCATACAGAGATGGTCGTGTCATCATTGATGGCAAGGCCATCCCATAGGGATTCGCGGCCTGTGAGACACTCGAGGAGATACACCTTGCAGTTTGGAACTGCAATGGAGACCTATGGACACACCCACAGAGGTTGGAAGAGGTGCGCAAAGGCAAAGACATCATTATGCTCACAGAGACACATGAGAGCCCGGACCCGGGCCTACCTCGAGTCCACGGTTTCCAGTGGGAGTCCACATAGAGAGAGTGTACACGTCAGCATACCACCAGAGGATCAGGAGGAGTAGCCATACTCTTCAGAGATGGACTTCAGAGCAGAATACAGATAGTCACACGTGACTCACAGGCCAGTTATCTTTGGATTCGACTCCAGCTCTCACAGGAGCGGATCATCTTCATAGCTTTATGCTACTTTGCTCCCTCTAGCTTGCGATTCGCTATCATAGATCGAGAGGAGGACTCACCATACACTTGCTTGTCAGAAGAGATTACAGAGTACTCTACACTAGGGGAAGTCTTCCTTATGGGAGACTTCAATGCGAGGACAGGCAATGATCAATGTGAGATATTTGACCTAGAAGACCCACAGATACTAAGTACCATAAAGGATGAGTCTACAGCTCGAGCTTCAGCTGACTCTACACACACTCATTATGGCACTCACTTACTCAGATTAGGCTCTCGACATAATCTCGTTATCTATAACGGGATGGCTCAGTGGCCTACCTCAGGAGGATTGACATGCATGCCACACTCAGTCACAGATGGAAGGGGAAGTTCAGTAGATTACGTCATGGGATCTAGAGAGGCCATTCACCTACTTACCTCATTCACCATCCCACCTATACCCATTGGGGCCGATCACGCATACCTCGCTCTCTCCCTCAAGGGAGACACCCCTACACGCACACCCGTAGCACGCATCCCACACACCACCATCCACTTCACAAACGAGCTAGCTCACATATATGCGGCCAAAGTCAAGAAGGGTCTTCTCTTGCTTCACCCTAACACTCCACTATCCCTACTCACCTCACAGATAGCATCGGTTCTTCAGACATCCACCATAAGCTCCTTCCCACACACCATCCATTCTGGTCACACACCTCCTCCCAGGACTATGCCACAACATCGTTGGTATGATGAGGAATGCAGAGATACCTACCGCCGACTACGAGCTCAGCGAGCATTGGGAGAGATCACAGAGAGACAGGCCACGGGACAGATGAAGACTCTCACACGTCGGAAGAGGCGAGCCTTTGAGGAGGCACAAGTGCTTGAGCTATATCATCTCTTTATGAGTATGGACAGTGCTGCAGCATTGCATACCCTACGAGCCACGCAAGACCACACCTATTGGGGACCTACACACATGGCATGATTATGCTCAGAGATTATATGAGGTGTCTGGGCAGCCTCCCATTCCCCAGCCACTTGAGCCTCGCCCTACTAGTTCTTCTCTTTTCACAGCAAACATGGTTGAGAGGGCCATAGGACGACTGCGACATGGACGTTCGACAGACCATACGGGATTGCAGAGCGAGCACCTCATATATGCATCCTCCACTATAGCCCCGTTGATTGCACATGCCTTCAATCGGGCTATAGGGGAGGGCTTCCCAAAGGAGTGGACTAGGCACACCATTGTGCCTATCCACAAATCTGGCGACACCCTGGATCCAGGGAATTACAGGACCATCATGATTGGCCACACCATGGCCAAACTATACGGTGCCATACTTGAGGCAGAGCTGAGCTCATATGCAGAGACTGAGGGGCTAGGAGCACGAGGCCAGGCACGTTTTCGGCGAGCTTTCTCTACTATTGATCACATCTTCATTTTGCGCTGCCTCATTGATGGGGCAAGGGTGCGGAAGAAGAGACTATATTGCTGCTTTGTGGACTTCCACAAAGCTTTCGATACAGTGCCACGAGAGAGGCTCTTCCAACGCTTTCAGAGCTTGGGAATACCATCAGGGATGATTTGGGCCATCTATGCACTCTATGAGAAGGTGACCGGGAGAGTACAGTGTCCAGGAGGTATGTCTGAGGTCATTGCTAGCACCATCGGTGTTAAGCAAGGCTGCCCGCTCTCTCCCACTCTATTTGGTCTCTACATCGATGAGATTGAGGACTACATTCTCCGAGCTGGAGGAGAGGGTGCAGACCTCGCAGGTACACCTGTCCACATTTTATTATATGTCGATGACATTGTCTTGATTTCAGAGTCACCCGATGGATTACAGCACCACTTGGATGCCCTCAATGAGTTTTGTACACAGCATAGTGGAAAGCAACGTTTTAGCAACGGCAACGGCAACGGGTTAGCAACGGGTTAGCAACGAGGGCAACGTTTGGAGCTAGGAGTTGCGATAAAGTGATTTATTTTTCAAAATTTACATATATGTTTTTTCTAATATTTTGAATATTCTGGCATATGTAAGGTAAGATATGACTAGATATATCATAAATTGTAGTATAAGACATACATAACATAGATTATTGAATCTAGACTAGTCATTACATGATTTATCATTTACACTTATGTCAATAGTCAGATTAATCATTATAGAAGAGTACCCTTGGCTTTGAAAACCAAAGATGAAACTTTTGTCCAAGATGTGAAAGTGCATTACAAGAAGAACATGGGAAATCCAAAGTATCAATCTATTGGAAGATGAAAAGACCCAAAAAGAAAATTGTACATAAATGAATCTCTACTCTTCTAAAGCTTTCTATATCTGCCTCATTCTCCACATTTTTTGGATTGCATGTATTGAAGATTTTGGATAAGATTCTAGATATTTTCTTATCCCTCCTAAGAGAAATATCTATTTTGGTATTTTTTGGGTAGAAAAAAAATGAAGGATAAGCAACGCGTTGCCAACGTCGCAACGTTGCGAAGTTGCGGTGGCGAAGTTGCGGACCGTTCGCAACGCGTTGCGATGCAACTATGGTACACAGAAGGGCTTGACACTAAACCTTGGCAAGACCATGGTCATGATCTTCCACACCTCCCCCTTGGTGAGGAATGGAACAGGATTCACAGCCGGCGGTGGACAGATTGAGGTGGTCACTTCCTATGTCTACCTCGGAGTCACATTCACGAGCTTACCTGGCCCCTTCGGCATGAGACAGGCAGCCACCGATAGACTCACACGAGGATATGCAGCTTTAGCCATGTTAGAGCGGAGATGTCACCAGGCACACTTCCAGGAGCCCCGCACGAAGGGGTGGCTATTTGACACACTAGTCCGACCAGCTATGATGTATGCTGCGACAGTCTGGGCCCCAGGCCTCACAGCCACCCAGTGGAGTGCGATCGAGAGGCCCCAGGTACGTATGATCTCGCGACTATTTCGCGGGAAACAATCGGTACCACATGACATCATCAGGGCAGAGCTAGCTGCACCACCCATGGTAGTAGATGCACTATTCCAGACTATCTGCTTTATTCAAAGGATGAGGGAGCTCCCTACAGACAGACTCACACGAAGAGCTTTTGAGGCATCTATACAGATATCAGAGTCAGGATATGAGAGAGCTTGGTACACTCAGCTTAGAATATGGTTTGATAGTCATGGGCTTGATATGGACAAATTGCCACCTTTTCAGTACGACCCAGACTCACCTCACATCCACCTCTCTCGTCATGAGAGGAATGTTGTGTTGAGACAGGATCTTTGGCAGCGCTACATTAGTCAGACATGGCACATACCACACATGGGATCGAGACTATTGCACTATCGAGACCAGTTCTTAGACATCCTAGCAGACGGTTTCATCCGACGGCCATGTTACATGGATACTTACATGCCTCATAGCTCGAGGGTAACGATTGGCCAGTTGAGAGTCTCATCACATAGACTAGAGATTGAGAAGGGAAGAGCCGCAGACATTCCCAGAGAGGAGTGGATATGCAGGGTTTGCAGAGTAGAGATAGAGGATGAGGAGCACTTTGTATGCAGATGTAGCGCATATGATGGCATCAGAGGTAGATACGGGACTCTATTTACAGGGCAGCCCACCCTCAGAGAGATCATGGACTCTAGAGACCAGCGACAGCTCGGGCGATTCCTACTAGAGATACAGAGTCACAGAGATTCCCTACTCCAGCCTACTGTAGCAGCCCATACAGGAGGGAGACAGAGTCAGCTCACTCAGTTCTTTATTCCACGACGTGCTTCAGCCCTCCCCCCCTCAGCCCACACACCGAGAGGGGTGACTCTTCAGCAGGCTCAGGCTGCTCGTGCTAGGAGACGACCCCGTGTTAGAGGATATCCGGCCCCGAGACATCACCGACATCAGATTGCAGAGATCCAAGCTCGTCACCATCGCGCCATGGAGGAGAGACGATTCCAGATGATGGCTGATCCCGCTACAGCTATCACGATGGCCCTGACTCCACCTCCACCTATGTATCACATCTTACACCCGCCCACTAGCACAGGATGGAGCTAGATAGTCGTTTCAGATGCATTCCCATGCTTGTTGTACTACCCCTTTGCATATAGACTGCCATAGATATCGCACTCCATACACCCCCCCCTTTCATGGGTATCTCCACATGCATTTCACGGAGATATGTATCAGCTTTACCAGTTTCTTTTTCAGCACTTTTATCTTCTCTGATAGACAAAAGATACACCCATGTACATCGATTTGTCTCATAGGCCGAGTTCGGCCTCCTAATAGACGTAAAAACACTTTCTTTCTTTCTTTTTCAGCACTTTTATCTTCTCTGATAGACAGAAGATACACCCATGTACATCGATTTGTCTCATAGGCCGAGTTCGGCCTCCTAATAGACGTAAAAACACTTTCTTTCTTTCTCTCTCTCTCTCTCTCTCTCTCTCTCTCTCTCTCTCTCTCTCTCTCTCTCTCTCTCTCTCTCTCTCTCTCTCTCTCTCTCTCTCTCTCTCTCTCTCTCTCTCTCTCTCTCTCTCTCTCTCTCTCTCTCTCTCTCTCTCTCTCTCTCTCTCTCTCTCTCTCTCTCTGGCATGGCACTGATTTTAGGGTTCCAAATCTCTGATTTTAGGGTTCCAAATCTGTGATTTTAGGGTTCCAAATCTCTGATTTTAGGGTTCCAAATCTCTTATTTCAGGGTTCCAAATCTTTGATTTTAGGGTTTCGACGCTCTGATTTAGGGTTCAGCACCTCTTTCCCCGAAGATCTGATTTTCGGGTTCTCTGTCATCTGCCGGCTGTGCTTCTACACTTTTAACTCTCTCTCTCTCTCTCTCTCTCTCTCTCTCTCTCTCTCTCTCTCTCTCTCTCTCTCTCTCTCTCTCTCTCTCTCTCTCTCTCTCTCTCTCTCTCTCTCTCTCTCTCTCTCTCTCTCTCTCTCTCTCTCTCTCTCTCTCTCTCTCTCTCTCTCTCTCTCTCTCTCTCTCTCTCTCTCTCCATGGCTCCCAAGTTGGAGGAACAACTGGCCACCTTAAAGCATACCCTCCGAGAGTTGATAGCAAAACATAAGAAAGAAGGAGATTCTGGACTGAACGGGGTTACCCGCAGAGTCGTCGCCCTCGAAGCCAAGGTGGCAACCTTGGAGAAGGAAAACGAGTGCCTTCGGTAAGAGCTTCTTGCTATCCGCAAGCAGCACTCACGGGACCGGGAGGAGTTGCACACTGAGCTTACTGATATGAGAATGAAACTGGACAGCATACGCGAGGAAGAGATTGCCCCACAGCTAGAGGACATTCGGATGACTATCAAGAAGGAGTGCATGGAGGTGGTTCAGAGCGAGCTTGACACTAAGAAAGATGGATGGGTCAAGGCTGTAAAAAAGAACCTTCGACAGGAGGCAAAGAAGAACAACCACCATGAGGAGATCCACATAGTACACACCACCATTGAGGAGGAGCGGAAGCGGGAGGCTTGCAGGCTCAATGTCCGTGTCTCTGGGCTCACAGAGACAGACGGATCATCGGAGCAGGACGGGCATCACTTGTGCATACTACTTGGATACCGCGCGGATGAGCCTCTCCCTTTCACGAGAGCATGGAGGGCAGGACGGGACACCACACGGAGCATAGCACTTATCATTCAGTTCTCAGATGAGGCCGGGAGGAGAGACTTCCTCAGACGACGGGCGGTACTACGCACTACACCAGGCACCCCCATCTATTTGGATGACGACCTCACACGGATGCAGGTAGAGCACAGACGTGCATGCATGCCACGTGTCCTCCAAGCCAAACGGAAGGGACATCATGCCCTATACAGAGACGGTCGTGTCATCATTAATGGACGACCCATTGACTAGGGATTCGCAGCCTATGAGACAGCACAGCAGGAGGTGCACATTGCAGTCTGGAATTGCAATGGATCTTTGTGGACACATCAAGGGAGCCTCGAGGAGGTGATGGAGGGAAGAGACATGATCTTCTTGACAGAGACACACGAGAGCCTGGGGAGGAGCCTACCGAGGATTGAGGGCTATATGTGGGAGTCAGCTCATCGCCGACAGATGAGACAGGACACCACATGAGGATCAGGAGGAGTAGCCATGCTCTACACACAGTCGCTACAACACAGGATACAAGTGGTAGCCAGAGACCCAGAGGCACATTTCATATGGATACGCCTCCAGCTATCAGAGGAGAGAGCAGCGTATTTCGCCGTATGCTATATTGCACCCATCGGCTCGCTCTTCACACATTCATCCAAGCAGCCCTCAGGGGGGGAGAGACAAGACACCACATCGCCATATGACTTCCTCAATGACACGATTATGGAGTATACCAAGATGGGCGAAGTCTTCCTTGTAGGAGACTTCAATGCCCGCACTCAGAGCCACCAGTGTGATATCTACGACTTTGACGACCCCGAGATGCTTCGTACCATAGAGGATAAGTCTACACTCAGAGCCTCAGCCGACACCGCCACACCCACCTCATATGGCCGACACCTACTCGAGATGGGAGAAGCACACCATCTCATTATATATAATGGGACGGCGACCTGGCCCACCTCGGGTGGTCTGACTTGCATTCCACCCACGACACCGAAGGGGGGCAGTGTGGTAGACTATGTTATCGGACCCCGGGAGGCGACATATCTCATCACCTCATTCACTATCCCACCCATACCGATTGGAGCTGATCACGCATATCTTGCCCTATCCATATGCGGCTCACCATGCATATCCCACCCTGTCACCATACAGCCACATGCCCATACCAACATTCACTTTAGACATGAGCTAGCACATATCTATAGCTCCCATGTTCGAGAACGCATCTACTCCCTTTATCCCTCTGCCTCATTGGACACCCTCACCGCCCACTTCTCCTCGATCCTCCACACATCCGCTACTCTCAGCTTCCCATACACCACCCACAACACCGCACATTCGACATGGCTGGGGCATACACCCCAAAATAGATGGTACGATGAGGAGTGCATGCGACTATACCGACATCTCAGAGCACAGAGTATCCTGGGATCCATCACAGAGAGGGAGGCACGACAACAGATGCGAGCCCTCACACCCCGGAAGCGGCGAGCTTTCGAGGAGCGACAGGAGGCAGAGTTGTTCGACCTTCTCATGAGTAGGGATTGTGCCACCGCGTGGCGGGCCCTACGTGAGCCACGCCCACCTACACCCATAGCAGATCCTCAGACTTGGCACACCTACGCCCAGAGGTTATATGATGTCCCAGGACAGCCACCATTGCCAATCCCTCCCACACCGCGTCCTTCGATATTCACTATTCACGGCAGGCATGGTACGACAGGCCATCCATAGGCTACAGCATGGCCGTTCAGCAGACCACACAGGGCTACAGGGCGAGCACTTTATATATGCAGTAGATGTAGTTTCCCACCTTATCGCCCATCTCTTCAACCGTGCTTTGGTTGAGGGATTACCTGACTCGTGGACTATGCATACCATTATGCCTATCCATAAGTCTGGCGATATGATGGACCCAAGCAACTACAGGACTATTATGATAGGCCATATCCTGGCCAAGATCTATGGGGCAGTACTAGAGGCAGAACTCAGTACACACGTTGAGGTTGTTGGGATCAGAGCACCCGGCCAGGCAGGCTTCCGCCGCACTTCCTCCACCATCGACCACATCTTCGTGCTTCGTTGCTTGATTGAGAGCGCTAAGACAAGGAAGCAGAGACTATATTGTTGCTTTGTGGATTTCCGCAAAGCCTTCGACATGGTCCCTCGCGAGAGACTACTACGGAGGCTCTAGGAGTTACAGCTACCATATGAAATGCTATGGGCCATCCATGCTTTGTATGCACGAGTCACAGGCAGGGTACGCTGCCCCGGCGGCCTATCAGAAAGCCTTGTTAGCACCATTGGTGTGAAACAAGGTTGCCCTCTCTCACCCACTCTCTTCGGTCTCTACATCGACGAGATCACAGACTATATACAGCGAGCAGGAGGGCTAGGAGGAGACCTAGGAGGTACGCAAGTACACATCCTATTCTATGCTGACGACATTGTCTTGCTTTCAGAGTCACAGGAGGGGTTGCAGTCACATTTACAGGCACTCGATACCTTCTGCATGGAGAGAGGACTCACAGTGAACCTTGGCAAGACCAAGGTCATGATCTTCCATACCTCCAAGACAGTACGCCATCGCGCCTCTTTCAGAGCAGCGGGAGGACAAATAGAGGTAGTGGACTCCTACGTCTATCTAGGTGTCACCTTCTCGGGCAGCACAGGGGTATTCTCCATGGCACAGGCAGGGAGAGATAGATTGACGTGAGGCTATGCGGCACTTGCAAGATTGGAGAGAAGCTGCTTTCGGACACATTTTCAGGAGCCCCGGACTAAGGGGTGGCTCTTTGACACTAGTGACACCCGCATTGATGTACGCAGCACCCCTATGCGCACCAGGGATCACAAAGGCGATGTGGATGCGGTTGAGAGGCCCCATGTCACCATGATGTCACGCTTGCTGCGCAGCAAGCCCTCCGTTACACATGACATTATACGAGCTGAGCTTGGCACACCACCGATGCTAGTGGAGGCCCTCTTCCAGTTGGTGACCTTTATTCTGAGAGTAAGGGAGCCATGGATAGCACCACGGGAGCCTCTTCCCACAAAGAGGCAACACTACAGAGAGCACTTCCTAACTGTGACAGCGGATGGTTTCATTCAGAGACCACGATACATGGATACATACATGGCACCAGCTGAGAGAGTGGCCATTGGGCAGCTCAGAGTATCATCACACCAACTCGAGATTGGACACATACCCCGAGGGACGAGAGATTATGCAAGATATGCCGAGAGGAGGTGGAGGACGAGGAGCACTACACATGTAGATGCCAGGCATATGATGACATCAGATACCGCTACCCACAGCTCTTGAGGGGGCCCAGAGAGATCAGGGCTTTATTGGGGACAGAGGACCAGCGCCCTCTATGTCGTTTCCTAGTACAGCTCCAGCACCGCCGTGCATCACTTCTCCAGCAGCAGATGGAGATACACCTGCCCCCCCCCCTCAAAATTATATTACAGATTTTTTCAGATCCACAGCCACTCGAGGACCCAGCTCGATGCTGGGTGTCACATTACACAGAGCAGAGGAGCTTAGACGACCACGTCGACGACCGAGACCCCCACTCCGGAGAGCCCGTCCACACCAGAGAGAGATTCACGCGATTCAGGCATGCCATGACATGGAGATACGGAGACGTCAAAAGCGCACCCCTGTCGATTTGGACGTTGAGAGCATTTTGAGGATCGCCATGATGCCTTACCCACCGATGCATTATATCCTACACCCACTCCAGGCATCTAGAGGGTTGTGATACCATCGAGCCTCCCCTCCCTATGCATATCATATTTGTATCTCACCCATTGAGCATATAGAGTGCATACCCATAGCACCCCACACCCTTGATGCCAGTATTATCCACTCCTTTTATAGCCGTTTTTTGTACTCACACTTTATTTTCCTTTTTGGATCAAAGTGGATTGGATCATGCTGATGTATATGTTTTGTCTCATAGGCGGATTTTGGCCTCTAATAGACGCTAAAAAGTCTCTCTCTCTCTCTCTCTCTCTCTCTCTCTCTCTCTCTCTCTCTCTCTCTCTCTCTCTCTCTCTCTCTCTCTCTCTCTCTCTCTCTCTCTCTCTCTCTCTCTCTCTCTCTCTCTCTCTCTCTCTCTCTCTCTCTCTCTCTCTCTCTCTCTCTCTCTCTCTCTCTCTCTCTCTCTCTCTCTCTCTCTCTCTCTCTCTCTCGTTGTGGGCAGTCATGGTAGAGCTCGTAGCACGAATGGATGGACAGGGATGGAGAGGCCTTTGGTATCTATGATCTCTCAGATGATTAGAGCCAAGGCTTCGGTACCTCATGAGATTATTAGGGCACATAGCTTCCCCACCTGCAATGATTGAGGCACTTACTAGATCAATGTCTTTCGTGCATAGCATGTGGGATCTCCCCAGAGGTAGATATGCCCGACTCGCTCTTGAGTCGTCTCGAGAGTTGGCCTACAGGGAGACACGGTTTGCTGGTATGCACAGATGACATCATGGTTCGAGATGCATGGATTTAACATGGATAGATTGTCTCCCTTCCAGTCCTCTTTGGAGGCTCCATCTCTCACTTTGACATGGATACTAGGAGAACAAGGATAGAGCCTACTCAGGAGTTGGGCACAAAGATGGCTTTTTATAGAGATCATCTTCTCCGACTCACAACGGATGGTTTTGTAGTCAGGCCAAGTTACATGGATACACATTTATCGTATGGGGTGCGATGTGCTATTGGTCAAATGCGTACATCCTCGCATCAGCTTGATATTGAGACCGACAGATATAGAGGGGT
The DNA here is from genome assembly GCA_020310875.1 of Ceratopteris richardii. NCBI lineage: Eukaryota > Viridiplantae > Streptophyta > Polypodiopsida > Polypodiales > Pteridaceae > Ceratopteris > Ceratopteris richardii. Next base: position 158,094,724 of record CM035424.1, read on the forward strand.
TCAAGCTCAGGACAGGACATGTCGTATATGCCATATGGAGCCAGAGACACAGCTACATTACATATGCCATTGCTCTGCATACTATGAGATACGAGGGCGTTTCCATTGTTTATTTAGAGAGGGCTTTGGACCATTCTCTAGAGTTATGGGATATGAGGACCATAGATGCTTGGGTTTGTTTTTGTTTGAGTTGAGGAGACATAGAAATAGCCTCTCGAGGCTTTCAACGAGGAAGACTCAGCAGCAGGTTACAGATTACTTTAGGCAAGTTATTACCACTACACAGCGAGATGGACCAGCACTACAACAAAGCCCGGATCTCACTTCCCTCAGAGGCACATTGGTGGACAATGCGAGGGGCCTAGGGAGATCTAGGCATCCACGATTGCAGAGGAGGATGTCCCAACACAAACGACGATTACAGAAGAGGATTAGGCTTATTTTGGCATGCCACGCATGATACACAGTTAGAGTCTTGACTATGGAGGACATTGAGGAGATCTTACACAGATGCGGGATTTCCTTTGAGATGGAGGACCACCTACACCTTGATCTTTCCCTCGCTGATGTTGGTTTATGCTTATACCTCATGAGGTTGTACCCCTTCATTGTATCACTCAAGCCTCTAGCCATCATTGTATCATCTAGAGAGTCTCTAGACTATATTCCCTCTCCCGCTGCTCTATCTTTTTCACTACCAGACTAAGTTTTAGTAGTTGTTTAGCATACACAGATTTAGTATCAGACTTTGTATCAGATTCACCAGCTCTGTAAGTTTTTGGTCTCATAGGTCATTTGGGCCTTTTGTAGACGTAAATATATCATTTCATTTCATTTCCTCTCTCTCTCTCTCTCTCTCTCTCTCTCTCTCTCTCTCTCTCTCTCTCTCTCTCTCTCTCTCTCTCTCTCTCTCTCTCTCTCTCTCTCTCTCTCTCTCTCTCTCTCTCTCTCTCTCTCTCTCTCTCTCTCTCTCTCTCTCTCTCTCTCTCTCTCTCTCTCTCTCTCTCTCTCTCTCTCTCTCTCTCTCTCTCTCTCTCTCTCTCTCTCTCTCTCTCTCTCTCTCTCTCTCTCTCCCCCTTCCCCCTCTAGGTTCTCACTGATTTGGGTTGCTACTCCCATGTGCTACATACCAACACAAAGTTCTTGGCTTGCCATTTCCTCAATTAATAGATAATATGTTTGGTTACAAAAAGTGCTTAATGATTTATTTTACCTTTCAAAGTTATTCATTCCACTCCAATTTTCGAAAACAATCAAACTGCTACTGTTGCTATAAGGAAACTAGAGTCTCATGCAAGGGCAAAGCATATTGATGCACCTATCTTGTGCATAAATGGAACCTTGAAAAGTAGAAGTTCTTTATGTTCCAGTTGAAAACAATGTCATTGACATCTCCACAAAGGCATTAACAATATTGTAGACATATGAAGATAATGCTTCTACATTTTCACAAAGGCATTAAGAAGAGAAGACTTTGAGAAACACATACACATTCTAGACATCAAAGCTTTTTTACAACAGTTTTTCTTTTAGGGGGAAATGTTGGAGAACTTTTATTCTGAAGATTAGGACTTTGAAATTTAGGGCTTCCAATAGGTTTTTGGAAAATTAAGGATTTCCATAATTTCCTAGATGTTTTATGATCTTGTCATTAATAGCAATTGTAGGCAAACAATGCTAAGGTCCCAGGTGTAATGCCCTATGATGTAACTCCTTGTAATTAGCCTTGAAAATTGTAGTAATGTGGCTTAGGATGGTCCATGAAATGGAGTATAATTATAGTTTTGCTCTATTCTTGGAGCAATTTTGCATTGAGTTCCGTAGTTTTTATTATCTTTTTTCTCATAACCCTCTTGCAATAATTTCATTCTATCAAACTCTAGCCTTACCACAAGATCAGTGCTCAAATAGCAACTTAGGAATCTTTTTGTGTTAATTTTGGCCCATTTATCCTTTAAAATCATAGTATTTTTGCAATTCTGGATTATGTAGAAGAGACCTCTTTGAGATACTTTGACTACAGGACGTCTAGGCCATGTACTTGAGCTTGGCAAAAAACTATAAACAACAACAACAACAACAATAATAATAATAATAATAGTAATAATAATCAACATCATTTGCAAAGCATGTTGAGGATACTCCACTTTCTTCACTCCACATACTCTAGACTCTAGAGAGGATTGGAAAACCAAAAAACCAAAAATAAAAGAATAAAGTTTGCACATACATCGAGAAAGCTTCTACATTCTCCTCATTCTCCTCATTCTCCTCTTATGTCTGTTGGTTTAGCGGAAGGAAGTGCAACCTTATACAAGGAGAAAGGTAGAGTTTGCGCAAAGAAAAAGAAAAAGATATGGAGTTCCCCTCTACATTCCATGAGTTCAAAGATATGATCGTGAGAGTGATGACAAAGTCTCAAAAAATTTCAAAAAAGTTATGATCGAGTGTTTTCTTCTCTCTTGGCTTAAGTGTTGTAGTTTCTGTGCTCTCACTACGCTCCCATGCACTCTAATATGAAGAAAATTACAAAACTTCGATGGAGCATAACTCAGGCTAAGAGTGTCTGTATTGAGGGATTTTGGAGTTTTTTTAATAGTTTTTTGAAATCTTCACACATTGATTCAATCAAATTTTTCAGATTCTGCACAAATTAAAAGATGCGATTTTCAAGTAGGTTTTGAATCCTAGAGAAGCAAAGGCGCCCCCTCTAGTGTATCAGAGATGTGGAGTGGTGGTGCTTCATGACAGAAGCTCATATGCATAGGGGATGCTTGGAGTATAGCATGGGAAGATAAGGAGTGGAAGAAGTGGCCGAGGACACATATCGACACACATTGAGAGAATGAAGAAGATCCTTTGTGCATTGTAGTGTCTCGTCCGAAATTCACCATCTCTAAAGCATAGCACTGTAGCAATAAAGCATTGGAGTCTCATAGAAGCATTGTACTCAGTTTGTGTTTGTGTGATTCATCATTGTATCATGCTCATGGTGTGATAAAATCGTGATTTTCTACTGAAAATAAAAACCTTTTAAGTTATTCTTGATCTAAATCTTGTAACAATTTTTATTAAGATTTTTTTTTATCATACATACTTAGGGCAAGCTTGGGAAATATGCATTTTTTGATGCTTGTGTGTTGATCATGTTATTTAGATACTATGTAGAGTTTTGTATATTGATTTCTAATGTTGTATGCATTGCTATATGTGATGTGTATGTGTGAAATATATACCTTTTGCGTGTTATAAAAATAAAAATCTCTTTGAACCGAATAAAACCTCGATTTTTATTTTGGGCATGAACAATCTAAGAGATCTACACGATTAAATCTCGATTTAAATCTTGTAGTTTAAATGTCTCAGTCATACTATGATCATGGTATTGGTCTTTTCTAATGCACTCTTGTATCATTGATCATTCAATTGATTGTTGTAGCATCCTTGTGTTGTAGTGCAACTTCCCTCTCGTATTCTTTTCCTCTTCGGCTTTGATTGATTGATCTCTCCTTTCTCATTGCTTTCCTTATTTTTCTTTTATTGCAGCTCAGAAAAATCTCAAACAAAGGATTCCAATAGCATTTTTTCTTGTAATTTTTAGTACTGGAGTTGAATTTCATTCAATGCCTTATTGTCTTTTAGTCTCTGTGTCTCTTGCATCTGCGTGAATTTAAGTTTGCCGAGAGGTTCATCTCTGTGAGTTTGAACTCTTCAAGAGGTCCCCAGTCCACCATCATTGAATTGAGTATACTACGAATTCAAAAATGAACCCTTCAAAGACTCTCGTGATTTTATGTCCTACCCCCTTACGTCCCAACATTTGGAATGCTCGGTGGGACCTGAAACGATGGAAAACCCTTATGGAGTGGAAGGACTTGAAGCTGTGGAAGAAGTTCAAGCAGTGGAAGGAGATGAGGCACTGACTCGGCACATGCCAATAATGGGATCAAATAAAGGTTTCAATGCTACCGAATGCATGCAGGGTGTAGTCTCTCAGTTTTGGAGTAAGGTTGGTCATGAGGTCAAAGATTGTTACTTGTTAAATGGGGTCCCCACCTATACATTGGTGGCTCAATGGCTAAGTCCATCTAGACCAGTACCCCAACCCTCTCTTCTGAGACACTCTTGGGCTCTTGCACATACGACAGATCCATCACGAAGTGATCGAGATCCGAGTTCAAATTCCACATGTTCTAGGAAACAAGGCTGATATTCTATCATAAATGTGGGGAGTATGGGTGCATCCAGAGTAACTGCCTACTTTCAGATGGTTCACCACCTTGCCAAATTATGTGGATGCAAAGGACCATTATACAAGTGATTGCCCAAAGAATCGTGGTGCACCGATTAACATCATTCTTGAACACCATGAGGAGAAGGGAACAAAAACTTCGCTCGTGTGGACAAGGTTCAACGACAAGGAGGAGCTTGTATACCCAACAATTGATGCGGAGCAAATGTTGCAAATATTGAAGAACACGTAACAGAAGGTTAGTTTGTACCAATTAACCAAGACAGATCCCAAAGTAATAAGTGATATGTTAGAGGTTATACATGCAGCATATTTTGAGCAACAAAACCCTACTGTGGAAGGCTTTCTGATCAATTTCCCTCATGCATCTCTTGCAGACTTCAAAAGTTTTCGGTTGACTTTATCCGTTTGTGATTAGAAGCTGACGTGTGACGCTTCATGGAGGTTCAAGTATCAATTTGATATCCAATGCAACTAAAAGAAAGTTTGGGTTGGTGATCACAAAGAGTGCACCATTCTCTATCACTCATGTGCAACCCATGGGCGTTGTGGAAAAGGTAACGATGACGATTCAAGATTGTGTATTTTTGGCTTACTTTGTGATCATTGCTCTTCCACAAGAAGCAATGTTTCCCCTAATATTGGTAAGATCTTGGCTAAGGCAAGGACGAGCCCTACACGATTGGGGCAAGGACAAAATGTGGGTCACGTCAGAGCTTTACCCAGAGAGCAGATGTGGCCATGTCCATATCGAGTCATACAGTGTAATGAACGAATAAAAAGAAGAGCTCATGCCCAAACTCAATTATCAAGAAGAGGAAGACTTGATTACGTAGATGATGGAAAGACCAGAATGTTGTGCAATGGAAATCAGAGGGTTGCCACATGAAGAGGGGAATCGCAATGAGAAGAAAAGATTGAATCACAAGCTGCAAAAATCCCTGAAGATCTAGGTGATGGGAAAGAAGTAGAACATAAAAGTATTGAACGTGAAGAGAAGCAAACGGAGCAGTTTCATGCTAATAGTCTCAAAATGCCCATGGAGGAGATCGCTAAAGGATGTACACAAGAGAAGAGAGCATCATTGGAGTTGCGCACACCACTAGCCTACAAGCTTGAAGCTTTCTAGAGGGATCAATAAAAGAAGGAGAGTGTCAAGGAGATCTCTTTGGGAAGTGATGATGAGCTTCGTCATGTCTCCAGAGTCCCTAGCAAGTTGGTTATGGAAGTTCTGACTTGATTCATCATGTCGTCCTTCTTGCATAAGTATCAAAATTTGTTTGCATGGTCATATAAGGATCTCATAGGAATCCCATAAGAGAGAAGATTTCAAAGAATACCCTTAGTGTATGGGGCACAACCAATAAAAGTAGGCCATATAAACTCAATCTCAAGTATTTAGGATGGTCCCACAACCTTTCATAGAACAAGTTTTAGAAGAACTTGCAAGATATTCATTATATAGTTTCTTGGATGGCTTGAGCTGCAATAACCAGATAACCATAGATCTAAAAGACGATACACCCGAAAGACGAGGAGAAGACTAGCTTTGTCACACCATGGGGAACATACAGATACACAAGGATGGCTTGTGGGCTGCAGAATTCCCCTGTTGCATTCAATAGAGCAATGCATGCGATATTGGGTAAGTGGCTCACACAATTGTTAAGGATATTAATGGATGACTTCTCAATGTCCTAGGGAAAAGATGAAAGTGGCATTCCTGGAGACTACAATAACACATCAATGACTTGTAGGAAATCTTTGAGAAAATGTTTGCAAGTGGGTGTAAAGCTCAATCCAATGAAGTACCATTTCATGGTTACAGAAGGCACCCTATTTGGAAGCATCAAGTCTGTCAAGGGACTCACAATGGATCCTAACAAAATAACTTCAATTGTGACAATGCCAATTCCAAGGTCTTCAAAGGAGGTAATAAGCTTCCTATGTCATATTAGCTTTTATCAAAGGATCATAAAGATGTATTCTCATGTCACCCACCTTGTGTCATGACTCTCAAGCAAGAAGGAAAAATTTGATGGATCCCTTGGGCACACCAAACTTTTAGGGAACTCAAGATGAGATTATGCACTTCACCTTTGTTGCTCACAGCAAATTGAAACGCAAAATTTCACATCCATACTGATGCGAGTTTTTGTACAGTAGGTGTTGATATATTTCGATATTGATGTGTGTGAACATGAGCCTTCCCCCATAGTTCTTTCACATTGTCAGATGCCTTACACGTGCTAGAGATCAAGAAAAATGTGTTATTAGTTTCAGCATTAGCCAAGATTGGCTTTGTTGTCAAATTTACTTATGATAGATGTTCAGTTCATGATCCATCAAATGGTGATATTATTATTGCTTCTCGCATTTTATGTTGCGGGATATATACGCTCATTGATTATGCGAAATCAATGAATGATTCTTCATGTGCATATCATGATTCTCATGCTATTTCAGATGCAAAGCTTTCACTGTTGGAAATTTAGTAGGCCCATAACGAATACCACAGGTCCATAGTTCCATAGGTCCAAGATCTACAACACAGATTCCAGCAATCTTCTAAACTTGACAAAACATGAACATACCACACTTAATCATACAAATGATGAGACAAAGATAGGGAGAGATTAGACAACATGTGAAAAGTGTTACGTAAGCACATGGAAGGGTCATGAACAAAAGGTAAGTTCTGTGTGGAAGGGTCATGAACAAAGGGTAAGTTCTGTGTCGGAGTTTAGTCATACGTCATTAGAGAAGGTTCTTAAGGTGTCTAATAAGAATATACGAGATTAAACCCCGTGAAAGCCAGCGGCTAAATATGAATTCAAATGAATGCCCTATAAAGCCATTAAGCCACTCCTTACTCTCACTATCATATATACAAATGTCAATTTTCAATGTGCGAGCAAAACTCTCAACCACTCTATGTGAACAGAAATAGATGGATGAGTGAATGTACAAAAGTTACAAGAATATTAAGATGTAGAGATAGAAATCTAAATATGTATGAGATGTATGATCTGAAAGGTTGTAGAAGAGTGAATATGACTGACAGAAAGAGGAAAGATCAGTTGAAAACTGATATTCAGCAAACCTTAATCTGATTTTAGGCTATGGAAGACCCTAAATCAGATGTCTCTGTGAAAGATCACATACTTACATAGTTAGCAAAGAATGCTAACATCTTGCTGTCAGAAATCCTCATACTCATGTGAAACACCTTCTCTAACACCTCATCCGAATGCATGTAGCATGCATGTACTGATTCTCCTTTCGATATGCCGAATAGGACGACTCCTGATATGGATGCCACTGCCTCCATAAACTCCAAGTAGTACATGTATGCATAAAGAGAATATGTACCTGAATTGTTAACATAAGATGCAAATCTTATGTTAAGCTCCATCCAATGTCTTTGTAAGTACACCGAAATCTTCATGTAGAAGACAATCTTCAAATGCATTATGTAGATGGCTGATCCACACCACCAAGCTGCTCATAGGTAAGTCCTCTCCATAAGCAAGAGTGTGATCACACTCTTCTCCAAGAAGAACTCCATAGCTTCTTCTCAACATGCTCCTAGAGTGCACCATGGCTGCCCCATGTGTGCTAGAGCACCACCTCTAATGAGGGACCAAAAACTTGCGTTGCCAATTGGTGTAGGATGATTCAAAAGTGACCCAAGGCCTTTCTTATATAGCTCTCACAATGTCTAGTGATCAAAATAAATCTTGGACAATTTTTTTCAACGAAAAGCTGCTTTTTAAACTTAAAACGCTATTTTAAAGTAAGTTTGCTTTATTTTTAAAGTTGCTTTTAGCTAACTTTAAAAAATAGCTTCTTCACCTTCTTTTCCACACTTCTGACTACCTGATGAATGATCTGACAACATTTTTATGATCCTCATGCTGAGAGCTATCATATGAGGTCAAAATCCTAAATCAACAGAAAATTAGGGCTGGATTTTCTCCCAAATCTGATTTCTGATGACTGAATGTCATATACCATTGTAAAGCTCTCTTCAAGCTCTACAAGATAGGCTCATAAAAATTTTACCCATTTTTGTGCCAAAAATGACTAAGTACCAAAATTAGAGTTTCTGCCCTAAATGGATTTTGGACTGATGTGACATTGTTTTCCAACAATCCCCCCTGCAATGTCATATTGGTACAAACTGAACTGGATATGTAACTTCATTCATCTGCAAACTGTCATAAACTTCAAACTTGTACTCCCGAATGGACCTTCAAACCTTTTCTTCAAAAGTCTTCTTCAAAACCGAATTTGAATTTCTTCAAACTTCAAAAAACTGAATTTGCTGAATATGAACCATACTACCTGAGAAAATATGCAAACTCGATATCCAATAGTGTATACATCAAGCAATCATTGCTTGACAACATATGTAGCATAAACTGACTCTGAATCTGCTATCTCTTGTCTTCTCAAACCTGTAAACATACACTAGGATCCACATATTTGCATTTACCTTATGAAAGGTTTCTCAACGTACTTCTGTTGTGTCATGTAAATACACTAAACAAAATCAGGACTGAATCTTGGGACTTGTGACTGACAACTCACAACTTAGTGTATTATGAACACTAGCAGGTTCATCTCTGACTCTAATGAACTCAACTCAACTCATGAGTCTTACCAAAATTTCATATCTATGATGTCATCTTGTCTTTATCCTTGTTCTATCTGTAAGTCCTTCATACCTCTTTCCTTCAGAGTCTCGTATAAACATAAATGTGCGCACCTCAAAAGTAACATACCTCTCTTGAAATATCAAGTTTCTCTGCAATAGAATTCTGGAACTTTCTCTCGAACAGGAACACCTAACAGGAAATTTCTCCAGACATTCTCCTTCTTCCTTCTTCTTTCAAAGTTGGAACATAAATAGAAACTGACAAAGGAAATATAGGAATACCTCATATAGGAATACCTATAGGTATGACTCTGCATTCTTACACATATGGCTGAAAATAAGTCTTCGTGTTTTATCACCCCCTGGATGATTTAACACTAGTATCCATAATTCTTCAAATTATATCAGACTTTATGAAATCTAGAACGTCTTCCTTCTTTCAATAAATCTGAACTTCAGTAATCAATACCTGTATCTGAAACAAAATTTTAGGATCCATAATCTTCTGTAACATAACAAGTATCTTCTTTATCTCTGCAGCACAAATCTAATAGAATCTGAATCTTTGACTTACTTCCTCCAATGCTAAGAACTTTTCAAACAAAGGATAGACAATTGACTCATAAATACTCAAGATCTTCAAGATCATTCAAGATCATACAAGATCTTACAAGATCATTCTAGAATCTAGATCTATCCAAGATCTATGATCTCTGCAACAAAATACCTGTGTAGAATCTGCTCTCATCAAACCTTCATGACTGAATGTTTGATTTGCTACGTGAATGTCTCTAAGTGTCCATACTTCTCACACAGTGTTGCATCGCAACGCGTTGCGATGCGTTCGCAACGTTCGCAACGCAACGTCGCAACGTTGCGACGTTCGCAACGCGTTGCGAACAAACACAAAAAAATTTGCCTCAAATGAGGCCGTTTCGCCGAAACGGCTTCATTGAGGCATTTTCATCTGTGCACCCGAGAGCGAATCCTGCAACTGTCGACTGTAGAAGAGAGCAAAACAAAGGCAAGAAGGTACTTTTATTACACACACATCCTCACACACCCCCCTATCTATTGCTTCTTATCCTCTCCATTGTCCAAGGCTCAAGCTTTAAGCCTCTCCCATCACCATGCCTAAAGCAAAACAAGCATGTTGGGAATATGTGACAAGCCAAGGAAAGATGGGCTCCGGGGGTAGTGAGAGATGGACTTGCAAGCTTTGTGGCTATAGTGGAGCCGGTGGAGCCGATAGGATCAAGGCGCATCTTGGAAGATTAAGTGGCATAGGAGTTGCACCTTGCAAAGAGCCAATGCCCGAAGCTATAAAAGGAGAGCTAATGGCATGGGTAGCTCAAAAAGCCCTTGGTAGAAGGAATAGTGGAGCCCAATCCCAAGCTAGATGGATGCACAATCAGAGAGAGAGCTTGAGCCTATGAAAGAGACATGGGCAAAGTATGGATGCACAATCATGTGTGACGGATGGACGGACATACGAAAGAGAAATGTGTACAACATTTTGGTGCATTGTTGCAAAGGGACCATGTTCCTTCGAGCCATAGATGCATCAGCTGCTGGTACTACAATCACATGTGAGTGAACTGATTTTTGAATTTTCAATTTATATTTGATTGTGCAATGATCAATCATGCTGCATGCATGTGGCATCTATGATCTCACATGTGCATTTTCCTTGTGCATGTGCATGACACATGTGCATTGTGCATGTGCATTTGCCATTGTGCATGCAGCATGACACATGTGCATTGTGCATGTCACCATGTGCATGTTGCCATGTGCATTGTGCATGTGCATGTGCATGACACATGTGCATTGTGCATTGTGCATTGTGCATGTGCATGTGCATTGTGCATGTGCATGTGCATGTGCAATGTGCATGTGCATGTGCATTGTGCATGTGCATGTGCATGTGCATGTGCATGTGCATGTGCATGTGCATGTGCATTGTGCATGTGCATGTGCATGTGCATGTGCATGTGCATGTGCATGTGCATGTGCAATGCATGTGGCATGTGCATGTGGCATGTGCATGTGCATGACACATGTCAAGATAAATTATAATTTATCAATTGATTAATGATTCATTGTGTTATATGTAAACAGGTGGATTCATTTATGATCATATCCGTCAAGCTATCATGGACATTGGTGTAGAAAAGGTAGTCCAAGTGGTTACAGATAATGGAAGCAATTGTGTGGCTATGGGCAAGCTTCTAGAAGAAGAATTCCCTTCTATTGTGTGGACACCGTGTGCTGCCCATTGCATTGATTTGCTGATAGAGGATGTGGGGAAGATACCATGGATTTACACCATTTTTACCACTTGCATAAAAGTGGTCTCTTTGTTCACAAAGAGACCAAAATTGCTTGCTATATTTCGGTCTTACAGTGATATTGATTTGGTGAAGCCCGCGAAGACCAGATTTGCATACATGTGCATAGTCATGGAAAGATTATTAAGAGTGAGGCAAGCACTGATGCAGACAGTTGTATCACCTGATTGGTTAGCTTGGGATGGACATACTAGTCCAAAGGCAGAGCTTGTACGACGCACATGTTTGGATGACAGCTTTTGGAGGGATGTGGAGGGATTAGTGCGGGCCTTACAACCCTTATATTCACTCATATGCATAGCAGATAGAGAGGGCTGCACACTTGGACTTGTTTATGAGTTCATGGATCGTGTCGGAGAGTCTATACAGAGATGTCCTTATTTGACATTGGAGAGGTAAGTTGAAACTTGGGTAACCATATTTTATTTTTTGTATGAGCATTCATGTTCAACTTTCAAGTCTTGACTCTTCAACATTCTTAAATCTTATTGTTTTCTAACTTCATTTGTTTTTTATCCATAGGATAGAGGAAATAAAAGGAATATGGAGGAAGAGGTGGGATTGGTTCCATCGCCCTATACATGGGATGGCCAATCTACTACATCCTTTATGGAGATCTGCATCACAGTCATTGGATATGGAGCTTGTGACTGCTTGGAATGACTATGTAGATCGATTGTATGGACCTTCTGATGTGGAGCTACGTGGGAAGTTGGAGCTTCAGCTCACCCAGTTTCAGAATAATGAAGGACTTTTTGGTAGAGACACGGCATGCTTGAGAAGCATGCAGTTGATGCCTCTGACATGGTGGGAGAGATACGGTGTTGGTACACCTGAGCTAGTAAGTGACAAGTCATTCTAATTTCCTTTTGAGTATTTAACTAATAAGTTATAACTTTGAAGTTTGTCTCATGAGTCATTCCTCTTCTTAATGAACTCTTTCTTTTTTATCTTGCAGAGAAAGTTAGCCATCCGCATACTTTCACAGGACTTTAGTGCAAGTCCATGTGAAAGGAATTGGAGTACATGGGCCCTCTTCCATACAAAGAAGAGGAATAGACTATCTACATTGCAGTTGGAGCGGCTTGTCTATTGCCACTGCAACTTGCGTTTATTGGAGCGTGGTGGCCACTCAGCAGAGGTGCGACAGGTGAACGTCGATGAGCTTGATATAGAGAGGGTCCATGATATACCTAGCATTCCGGCAGAGGACCTTGATCTATATGACATGCTCTATCAGGAGTTGACAGTGCCACAGCATGATACGAGGGCATCTCGGACTCGTTCTAGTCATAGAGCACACAGTGTACCAGGTCCATCTACTAGTAGGATGGAGGCATCTATTAGTCGAGCACCACATGATGATGAAGATGATGATGATGATGATAGTGATGATGATGATAGTGATGATGATGCTGATGGTGATAGTTATTAGTGACTCAGAGGATTTTGAGGATTGATGACTGCTCATGTGACATGTCATATGTATTATGATATTATGACTTATGATTTACTTGATATTGATTGATCATTGTATTATTGACATTGCAGTTTATTGTTTGACTACTTAGTGATATCATGTATGATGTGACATGGATGATGGTTACTGGAGTTTGGTATGATCATTGATGTATATGTATTATGGACATTGATGATTGGATTCTGAATTTCTGATATCACATATGAGTTATGAGTCATGATAGTCACCAGTGTCATAATTTTGAGATGAGGTTGACTTTTTCACATGTTTTTGTCATAAATTATAATTCTTTGAAGTTTGTTTTAAATTTCAATGTTACTTGTAACTTGTAAGTTGTATATAATAGTATTTGTCTGGACTCTCATCATTTATGTCCATTGTCATATGAGTTGCTTGAATGTGCATTGTGAATTTGAATTTTAGAATGAGTCATTGAGTCATGATAATGATTAGTTGTAAATTCTGACATCATACATGTGCAATGTGCATTGTGCATCTTCCATCACTTCATTGAACAAGTGTCAGGGATTCGAGAATTTGGAATGAATCATAAATATTAAATATTCAATACATATTACATAAATTAACATAATACATACTATATAATACATATTATATATGGATATACTATAATATACATCTATGTTACTATATTTGCAAAAAATTTTGAAAAAAAAAAAGAAATGGTTCGCAACGTCCAGGTCCAAACGTTGCGATGTTGCTAACGCGTTAGCAACACGTTGCCTTGGACGTTGCGAAAACGTTGCTAACAACCTTGTTCTCACATAAAGTTGTAAAACTTTTCTTTAACAAAATCCTTCCCAAAAATCTACAAGTCCTACTTGAAACATAAGTGGACAAACTCTCACCTTGAGAACTCCAAAAGTTGCAAGTTGATACTTCATATCTTCATATTCTTCCCGGGTGAAAGTATCTGCTTCACTTTCTTTTGGCTAACTCCACTTCTCAATTAAGTGATAGGATCTCATGGAACACCTTTTTGAATACAAGCAGGTATCCAAAAAATCTAGACAATCATAGAAAGTAAATTCTTCAACTGAGCAGTACAACACAAAAATTTGAATTTTCCTGAAGTTTTTGAATTTTCTAAAATTTCCTCAAAATATGGAAATTTTTGAAATTTTCTGAAAATACTGAGTTTTCTGAAAATAATGAAATTTCATAATTTTCTTGCAAATTCTAAAAATTCTGAATTTTTTGAAAACACTGATTTTCTGAAAATACTGATTTTTCTGAATTTTTATCCTGAAAAACTCTGAATTTTCTAGATATACTAAATATACAGAATATGAGGTAACTTTTCCAAACAAAAAATCTCACTCCAAGTCTCCAATATCTACTACAAATACTCTTTTACCTCAAGAGTTAGATAAAGAAGAAAAGTACTTGTTTGCAACTTGTCATTTACCAAGTAGCTCTGTATTGACTTTCCAAGAATTCTTTGAGGGAACATATCAGCTGTCTGCTTAAAAAATCTTCAACTAAAACATAACTCATACACATATGAGTCAAAACATATATCTGCTTCTTTTCTTTCTCTCAATGTAATTCTTTGTCAATACCTACTAAAACATGACCAAGTGTATTGCAAAACAAGAAACTGCTTCTTCTTTAGACTATCTTCTTCATACAAGATGTTCTTGTAGATTTGTTTGTGGATGTAGAAGATAAAAGTATGAAAAGTATATGGAAATATAACAGAAAAGGAAGTCTTACTTTCCCTTTGGAAATGTTGAACTTTCTTTTTCTGCAGCTTTCTTCCACCTGATGATGTCAACATCTTCAAACTTCTCTTCCATACCTTTTGTTCTCTTCATCTTGAAGTAGCAAGCATTCTTAACTTCTTCGAATGAATTTTTCTCTTCCTCTAGTGCTAAGAGTAAGAGACAAAATAAACATGGTATACAAATGGAAGTGAATCATGTCTTACCATCTCCTCATATCTCTGAAAAACTCTGCTTCAAATGTAGTAACTGATATGACTGAATTCACCAACCTTTTGGCTGAATGCTGAATTACCTTGGTCCTTTCTAGTGTACCTAGATCAAATTATGTACCTAGATAAAAAAACTTCCAACCAACTTATAACACAAGGTTGGCTGAAAACAAAACTCATCTCATCTCCAAATTTGTTTCCTTAGATTAGCTTTCTTGCCATGAAAGAGACCTCTTTCAAAACTGTCAAGAACAACCTCTAGATACCTGTTTTGATGTAGCTAATGCTTTTACTTTCAAATTAATGAAAGTGTTTAAAAGCACTTCTTATATCTTTCAAATCTCTTCATAACTGCTCTTCTAAGATATGACCTGCAAATGAATACCTGTGATTTGATGTTGATTTGGTTCCTTCATTTTCTCCAAACCATTGTTTTTCCTTGAATTTGAAGTAGCCTTCTCTTCATCAAGTCTTGGTCTTCAAGCAATACTTTTGTAAAGTACCTTTACTCTTCCAAAAGTATTCGGCTACTAACAGATCATCAACTTCATACTCCACACTAATAAATAAGCATGTAACTGAATTGTCTAATTCTCAAATCTCTACTCATCTAGATTAAGTGTGTATGTTATATGTCAAATGTTAGAAGATGCTCTGAAATCATATGTTGTAAACCTGGGATTCTGGGAACCTGGGAACCTGAATGCTCTGATACCAAATGTTGGAAATTTAGTAGGTCCATAACTAATACCACAGGTCCATAGTTACATAGGTCCAAGATCTACAAAACAGATTCCAACAATCTTCCAATATTGACAAAACATGAACATACCACACTTAATCATACAAATGATGAGACAAAGATAGAGAGAGATTAGACAATATGTGTAAAGTTTTACGTAAGTCATTGCTTACTCACACTATCATATATACCAATGTCAATTTACAATGTGGGAGCAAAACTCTCAACCACTCTATGTGAACAAAAAAAGATGGATGAGTGAATGTACAAAATTTACAAGAACATTCAGATGTAGAGACAGAAATCTGAATATGTATGAGATGTATGACCTGATAGGTTGTAGAAGAGTGAATATGAGTGACAAAAAGAGGAAAGATCAGTTGGAAACTGATATTCAACAAACCCTAATCTGATTTTAGGCTATGGAAGACCCTAAATCAGATGTGTGTGTGAAAGATCACATACTTACAGAATTAGCAAAGAATGCTAACACGTTGCTGTCAGACATCCTCATACTCATGTGAAACACCTTCTCTAACACCTCATCCGAATGCATGTAGCATGCATGTACTGATTCTCCTTTAGATATGCCGAATAGGACTCCTCCTGATATGGATGCCACTGCCTCCATAAACTCCAAGTAGTACCTGTGTGCATAAAGAGAATATGTACCTGAATTGTTAACATAAGATGCAAATCTTATGTTAAGTTCCATCCAATGTCTTTGAAGTACACCGAAATCTTCATGTAGAAGACAATCTTACAAATACATTATGTAGATGGCTGATCCACACCACCAAGCTGCTCGTAGGTAAGTTCTCTCCATAAGCAAGAGTGTGATCACACTCTTCTCCAAGAAGAACTCCATCGTTGCTTCTCAACATGCTTCTAGAGTGCACCATGGCTGCCCCATAATTCGTGTAGGATGATTCAAAAGTGGCCCAAGGCCTTTCTTATATAACTCTCACAATGTCTAGTGATCAAATTAAAGCTTGGATAATTTTTTTCAACGAAAAGCTGCTTTTTAAACTTAAAACGCTATTTTAAAGTGAGTTTGCTTTATTTTTAAAGTTACTTTTAGCTAACTTTAAAAATAGCTTTTTGACCTGTTTTTTCACACTTCTAACTACCTGATGAATTATCTGACAACATTTTTATGATCCTCATGCCGAGAGCTATCATATGAGGTCAAAACCCTACATCAGCAAAAAAAATTAGGGTTAGGATTTTCTCCCAAATCTGATTTTTGATGACTGAATGTCATATACCATTGGAAAGCTCTCTTCAAGCTCTACAAGATAGGCTCGTAAAAATTTTACCCATTTTTGTGCCAAAAATGACTAAGTACCAAAATTAGGGTTTCTGCCCTAAATGGATTTTGGACTGATTTGACATTGTTTTATAACATTGGCATGCACACTTTGATCATCTAGATTTTGCTAGTTTGCTTCACCTTCTGGAATTTGAAATGGTGTCCTCTCTGCCCAAACTTGAGGCATTTCCAAATATGTCTATGAAGGTTGTATTTTGGGCAAAACGCAACGATTCTCCTTCCTTGTAGATGGTTAAGTTAGAGCTTTCATAAATTGCAGCTTGTTCATGATGATGTCTCTAGTGCTATACAAACATCTTCATTCGGGAATTACTACACTTCTAACCTTCATTGATGAATTTTCCATGCATGCATGGGGGTATCCACTAAAAGCAAAGTCCGACGTGTTCATGTGCTTTAAACAGTTCCTGGTTATGGCTGAAAATTTATCAACATGCAAAATGGGCACCTCCATTCTGATCAAGGGGAGAAATACATGTCTTCTAAGTTTAATGCATTTCTAGCTAAGCATGGGATAAGGCATCAATGTAAAGTGCCATATACACCTCAACAAAATAGAGTTGCTGAAAGGAAGAAATCTCTCATGGAAATGGGGAGGTATATGGTTTAAAGTAAAGCTTTAGCTTCTTGCTTGAGGCTGTTATGTGTGGAGCATATGTACTTAACACAGGAGTTCCACCAAAGCACTGTAGTCTATCACTTCGTACCATGCTTGGCATGGTCACAATCCATCTATTACTCATCTACATGTCTTTGGTTGTTTTGCACATGCATTAGCGTTTAAAAATAACATAGAAAATTGGATGATAAAGCACGGAAATGTATTTTTGTAGGGTATAGCTCTGAAAGCAAAGGCTATCGTCTATACCATCCTGAGAGTAAACACATTCTGGTTCACCATGATGTTGTTTTTATGGAGGATGCAATTCAGCCCTTATTTTCATGTATCAAGGAATATAAGTTAGCTCAAAGGATGAATATAACGATTTGTTTCCTCTTTTTACAGGTGGACAATCGAATGCTAGCCCAAATGAGGCAATTTCTCAACCTTTATAGGTTCCAAATGATGATGGAGATCATTCCATTTCCAAAGCAGATTTACATGATGCAGTTGTTCATGACAGGAGTAATTAGAAGAGGCAAAAACTATGCCTAAATGGCTGGTGGAGACTTTGAGGGATAGCAATAGAAACATCTTTGTCATATCATACATGTTCATGCTCTCATACTGCTTGCTTTGCATCAAATTGTTATGCAATGGTTGTCGCTACTCTTTGTGATTAGAATGAGTCTGTTTCTTGTCTGTATCAAACAAAAATTTATTGACACATTATTGCATTGTTTTGGCCTTTGAAGGTTGCAAACCTGTTGCCAACAACCTTGGAAACAGGTTTATGATTCAGTCTTCATGATGTTGAAAATACATTTGATGTTGTTCTCTATCAGCACGTAATTGGATGCTTGATTTACTTAAGCATAACTTGGCCTCGTACATTCAGTTTGTTGTCTCTCATATGAGCAAGTTTATGCATCACCCAAATGTCAAGCATTGGTGGGCGGTTAAGCACATCTTTCCCTAGATCATTACCACCAGAGTTATATGCTTTTTTTTAACTTAAACTCAACTGGTTGCTATGACACTTCTGTGCCCACCAATGGTTTTTGCTTCATGCTTGGTAGCTCATGCATATCTTGGTTGAGGAAGAAGGAGCATACTGTGGCCACTTCTAGTTGTGAGGTTGAATATAGGGAAACTTTCACAGCGATTGTTGAGTGTGTGTGGAAGAGTGTTTGGATGTTGGTCAATTTTTTGCCCACTGTTGCATCACAACATTCACAACATGGCTGCACCGGT
>CM035424.1:158118353-158120853 GCA_020310875.1 Ceratopteris richardii
AATATATATATATATATATATATATATATATATATATGTGTGTGTGTGTGTGTGTATCTAAATCATCATATATTGGCTATAAGTAGCCTAGGGTGCTAGAATTTGAAAAAAAATGCAAAAAAGAAGAAAATGTTAGCAACGTTTGCACAACGTCTATGGCAAAACGTTGGTATGTTGCTAACGTGTTAGCAACTCGTTGCCTTTGATGTTGTGAAAACGTTGCTAATGACCTTGCTTTTGCCACCACTATCTTTACTTGCAGTTAAAGCACATTGGCAGTTTTGGCTGATTTGGGTGTTGGTTAGTCTTCTTCCGCCACCATCTTTACTCATGGTCAGAGTGCATTGGTAGTTGCAAGCAACCTTGTGTTCCATGCTCGCACAAAGCACATTGAGATGCATTAACATTATGTTAAGGAGAGATTCTCTACCGGAGAGATTAGGTTGGCTTATGTGTCCACACAGGATAATGTTGCACACCTTTTCACAAAGACTCTGCCTAGGCCCTAGGGAGAAGTTTTCAGCAAAGCTTTGGGCTTACTTCCTTTTGTGCATTGATTTCTTTCCACATTGTGTGGTACTTCCTTATACATGAGTGCAAGCTCCTTGTTCACCGCATCACTCCCATGGGGAATTTGTTGATATATTTCGGTAGTGATGTGTGAACACACTTAGGACCGTCAGGGGCACTTTTTTCCTCTATTAGGAGGCTTTTCCACCCTAGCTTGTATATATGCCTATAACCCTAACGGGTCACTTATCTTTGTGCATTCACTTGAAAATACACTAGTATTGTGTTTTGCACTAAGCTTCTTCTTCTTCCTTGTGATGTCTGTGTGCTTCCACAGACCTTGATCTCCAACAAGAGAAGTTTAAACACAACCATCTAAACACATATAAGTGGATCTCCTCATGTGCTATGCAAGCAAAGTTCTTACCTCTACAGAGATGAATTATAGTACTACCAAGCATGAAAGCTTAACCATTGTGCTCCCAGTGCAAAATTTTAGACATTGTGTTGATCATGCACTTTGTCATCATTACCAATCATCAACCATTGAAATACTTCCTCAACAAACCTAGATTTGTAGATATGGTATGGAGATGGTTGCTTATCTTCCAACAAGTTGATTTTGAGATCTAGATTAGGCAACGCAAGGAGCAATTTCTGGTTAATCACCTCTCACGGATCACCAATAGAGAGCATGGAGATGCAATAGTCCACATGGACGAGTGGATAGCCAACATTTGAGATTGCAGTACGAACACAATGGTATGATGATATCCTGAATCTTCTCAACTCTAGTGAATTTTTTGCAGGCACTTGTCCTATGGAGAAGCAAAGGCTACTAAAGTGAAAAACATATTCGATTATCAAAAGGCTCTACAAGTTGGGCCAAGATGGTATATTGCAAACATATGTGGCCCCACATGAAGTGGTTGACATCCTACAAGAAGTGCATGAAGAAGGACATCCAACAAGAAAAAAATTGGCTCACAAGATCTTGCACAAGGGAATTTGGTAGCCAAGTGTATCAAGAGATGCAATGTAGTTTGCCAAAAAGTGTGAAGCATGTCAAAGATGCGCACCAAATCCCTCAAACCTAAAATTTCAACTGCTTGATGTTTTCATTGGTTGGAAACCCTTTGAGAGATGGGAGATGGACTTCATTGGTCCCATCAATCCTCTAGGGCACCCTCTAGTGAGAAGGTATATCCTAATGGAAATATGTTACTCAACCAAGTGGGCTGAGGCAAAGGCTCCAGTGGATTGTTCTACAGCTACTATTTCCAAGTTTTTATATAAAGATATATTTGTCAAATTTCGGTGTCCTTTAGAAGTAACTATGATAGAAGTGGTCATTTTGTGAACCAAGTTTGAAAGACTATGTTTGATAAATCTAAGATCTTGCATCAAAAGCCAAGGCTAATGGACAAATGGAGAACTCCAATAAATTTCTTATTTCTATCATGAAGAAAGCTTATTACGGGTTTCCCACCTCTTGGCCACTAGCTATAATCGGCACACTATGGGCTTATCGCACTTTTTGAAAGTTAACCCCATTTGAATTGGCCTATGGAATTGAGGTCATGGCCCCTTTTGAGTTCATCATTTACTCTAATAAAGTGAGTACAGTTACCGAAAAGGGAGAGCACATTGGATCTCACATAAAAAGAATCACTGCACTTCAAGAGAAAAGAGAAAAAAGCAATGCATAATGTGATGTGGGTCCAAGGATAGAGGAAAGAGCTGCACGACAAGAACTTAAGAAAAAAGCATGTCAATAAAGGACCACTTGTTTTTGTTATTCAAGCTGGATCAAAATTTGTCCAAGCTTACACCAAGATGGATGGGACCTTTTAAAGTAATGGAACTTCTATCAAGGGGAGATGTACAATTGTCTACTTTGGAAGGAGGACTTCCTTAGGTGAACATCTCGTGGATCCGCATGTTCCATGCTTAGAACAGACTATATCATATTTGGAATGCATGATGACTT